>CAKNYM010051496.1:62310-73232 GCA_932195095.1 Andricus curvator
TTCTAAAGATTTCAAGGCTTTTAAAGATTTTAAAAAGGGTTTCATAAAAAGATTTCAACAAGGGTACAGTAAACCAGATTTCAAAGATTTCAAAAAATTTCAATTTTTTTAGAAGATTTCGAAAGATTTCACAAAGATTTAAAATATTTTAATGGTTTCAAATTAATACAAAAGATTTCACAAACATTTCAAAGAATTCAAAAAGATTTCACAAAGATTTCGAACATTTCACAAAGATATTTAAACTTTCTAAAGATTTCAAGGCTTTTAAAGATTTTAAAAAGGGTTTCATAAAAAGGTTTCAAGAATTTCAAAGATATCAACAAGGGTACAGTAAACCAGATTTCAAAGATTTTACAACAATTTCACAAATATTTCTAAATATTTCACAAATATTTCAAAGATTTCAACGATTTCAAAGATTAAAAAAGGGTATAGTAATCCAGATTTCTAAGATTACGAAACGCTTCAAAAATTGAAACGTTTTCAAATTTTTTAGAAGATTTCACAAAGATTTCAAATATTTTAATGATTCCAAATTAATACAAGAGATTCCAAAAAGATTTTACAAATATTTCAAAGAATTAAAAAGGCTTTCAAAAGATTTCAAGAGTTTCAAGGATTCCAAAACAGATAGAAGATTTTAAAAATTTTGTAGAAGATTTCAAAAGCTTTCACAAAGATTTTAAATATTTCAAACAAATACAAAAGATTTCAGAAAGATTTCACAAATATTTCAAAGAAATATGAAGGATTTCAAAAGATTTCAAGAATTTCAAAGATTTCTACAAAGGTACAGCAAACCAGATTTCAAAGATTTAAAAATATTGCAAATGATTTTGAACATTTCACAGAGATTTCACAGATTTCTAAGATTTAAAAAAGGCGTGCACACCAGATTTATAAAATTTTACAACAATTTGACAAAGATTTCAATAGATTTTACAAATATTTCATAGATTTAAAAAATTGAAACGATTTCAATTTTTTTTAGAAGATTTTAAAAGATTGCACAAAGATTTCAAATATTTTAATGATTCCAAATTAATACAAAAGATTTCAAAAAGTTTTCACAAATATTTCAAAGAATTGAAAAGGATTTCAAAAGATTTCAAAAATTTCGAAGATTTGAAAAAAGCGTATACACCAGGTTTCCAAGATTTCACAAAGATTTCGAACATTTCACAGGGATTTTAAAACTTTCTACAAATTTCAAGGATTTTAAAAAGGGTTTCATAAAAAGATTTCAAAGATTTCTGCATGGGTACAGTGAACCAGATTTTAAAGATTTCAAAACATGTCAAAGATTTCAAATAATTTCAAATTTTTTAGAAAATTTCAAAAGATTTCAAATATTTTAATGATTCCAAATTAATACAAAAGATTTCAAAAAGATTTCACAAAAATTACAAAGAATTCAAAAGGATTTCACGAGATTTAAAGAATTTCGAAGATTTGAAAAAGGGCGTATACACCAGATTTCCAAGATTTCACAAAGATTTCGAACATTTGACAGAGATTTTAAAACTTTCATAAAATTTCAAGGATTTCAAAGATTTTGAGTAGGGTTTCATGAAAAGATTTCAAAGATTTCTGCAAGGGTACAGTAAACCAGATTTTAAAGATTTCAAAACATTTCAAAGATTTGTAATCATTTAAAATTTGTTTAGAAGATTTTAAAAGGTTTCACAAAGATTTCAAATATTTTAATGATTCCAAATTAATATAAAAGATTTCACAAATATTTTGAAGAATTCGAAAGGATTTCAAAATATTTCAAGAATTTCAAAGATTTCAAATAGGGTGTACACCAGATTTCCAAGGTCCCACAAAGATTTCGAACATTCCACACAGATTTTAAAACTTTCTAAAGATTTTAAGGATTTTAAAGATTTTAAAAAGGGTTTCATAAGAAGATTTCAAGAATTTCAAAGATTTCAAAACGTTTCAAAGATTTCAAAAATTCCAAAATTTCATAAATATTTCAAGAGTTTTAAAGATTCCAAAAAATATCGAAGATTTTAAAAAATTTAAAAATTTTGTAGAAGATTTCAAATGCTTTCAAAAATATTTTAAAATATTTCAAAGATTTTAAATATTTCAATGATTTCAAAATAATACAAGAGACTTCAGAAAAAATTCACAAATATTTCGAAGAGTTATTAAGAATTTCAAGAGATTTCAAGACATTTCAAAGATTTTAAACGATTTAAACTTGTTTTAGAAGAGTTCAAAAGATTTTACAAATATTTCAAAGAATTCATAAGGATTTCAAAACATTTAAAATATTTCAAAGATTTCAGCAAGTTTAAACCAGATTTCTAAGATTTTAAAAAGTTTTCAAAATTGTTTAGAAGATTTCAAAAGATTTCACAAAGATTTTAAATATTCCAATGATTTCAAATGATTACAAAAGATTTCACAATTATTTCAAAGAATTCATGAAGATTTCAAAATATTTCAATAATTTCAAAGATTTCAAAACATTTCAAAGATTTGAAACGATTTCAACATTTTAGAAGATTTCAAAGGATTTCACAAATATTTCAAAGAATTCATAAGGATTTCAAAAGATTTCAAGAAATTCAAAGATTTCAACAAGGGTACAGGAGATTTTAAATATTTCAAAGATTTTAACCGATTTCAAAAGGTTTCAACAAATTTTAGAAGATTTCAAAAGATTTCACTAATTTTAAAGGAAGATAAAAGCTTTCACAAACAAAAATTAAAGAAACATTTCACATATATTTCAAAGATTTCATAAATATTTAAAAAGATTTAAACAAATTTCAGAAAGTGTTCAAGGATTTCAAAGATTTTGAAATATTTCAAAGATTTGAATTGATTAAAATTTTTGTTTAGAAGATTTCAAATGATTTCAAACGAACAGAAAAGATTCCAGAAATATTTCACAAATATTTCATAGAATTCATAAGGATTTCAAAATATTTAGAAAAATTCAAAGATTTCAACAAGGCAACAGGAGATTTTAAATATTTAAAAACATTTCAAAGATTTTAAACGATTTCAAAAGGTTTCAACAAATTTGAGAAGATTTCAAAAGATTTCAGTAATTTTAAAGGAACGCGAAATATTTCACAAACAACAATTAAAGAAAGATTTCACGTATATTTCAAAGATTTCATAAATATTTGAAAAGATTTCAATAAAATTCAGAAAGATTTCAAAGATTTCAAGGATTTAAAAGATTTTAAATTATTTCAAATATTTGAAACTATTACAATTTTTGTAGGAGATTCCAAATGATTTCAAACGAATAGAAAAGATTCCAGAAATATTTCACAAATATTTCAAAGAATACATAAGGTTTTGAAAAGATTTCAAGAAATTCAAAGATTTCAAGAAGGGTACGGGAGATTTTAAAAATTTCAAAACATTTCAAAGATTTTAAACGATTTCAAAAGGTTTCAACAAATTTGAGAAGATTTCAAAAGATTTCAGTAATTTCAAAGGAATACGAAAGATTTCACAAGCAACAATTAAAGAAAGATTTCACTTATATTTTGAAGGTTTCATAAATATTTGAAAATATTTCAAAACATTTCTGAAAGATTTCAAAGATTTCAAGGATTTCAAAAATTTTACAAAAATTTTAAAAGATTCCAAAAGATTTCTCGAAGATTTCAGCAATTTCAAAATTTCAAAACAATTTTAAATACCTAAAAAGATTTCAAAAGATTTCACAAAGACGAATTATGTTCTCAAAAACAGAAGAATTTTTTTATTTATCTTTCTGCTTTCTTTAGAAATTGTTGGCCAATAAAAAATAAAATTGCTCATTTTTTACGTGTATAACCAACGGTTGTTTCATTATTTGATGTAAAAAAAAAGGAACCTGGCAAAACTTGATTTTTTGACCTGGAAAACCTGGAAAAGACCTTAACATCCTGTGTCAATCAAAGAGTTCAACATTCATCTATATAGTTGAGTTTTCAACCTAAAACATTATTTTTTAACCAAGAAGATTAATTTTCAACTAAAAAAAAAATTCCAACCAAATAGTTTAATTTTTAACTTTTTCAAACAAAAATGGAATTGTTAAATTCTCAATAAATAAGAAAAAATTTTCAACAAGAAAAACGAATTTTCTACCAGCTGAATTAAAAAAAGAAGAATTTTTAACAAAATAGTTGAATTTTTACCCAAAAAAGATTTTCGATCAAAACAGATGAATTTTTAACTAAAATAATTCAAGTTTCAACCAAATAGTATAATTCTTAATCGAAAATATGAATTATTGAAAAAAAAGTTAATTTTCTACCAAATAGTAAAATTTTCAAATAAAGAGTTTAATTTTTAAACAAATAGTTGAATTTTCAACTAAAGAAGATTAATTTTCTGCTAAAAACGACGAATTATACATAAATTTCCAACTAAAAAAAAAGGATAATTTTCAATCAGATAGTTTAATTTTTTTACTAAAATGAGAAATTTTCAACTGCAAATGGAATAGTTTCAAAAAATTTAATTTTCAACAAGAGAAAACGAATTTTTGAAGAGTTGAATTTAACGAAAAGACGAATTTTTAACAAAACCGTTGATGTTTCAACAAAAAACGATTTTCTACCAAAAAAAAAAGGATTTTTAACCAATATAGTTGAAGTTTTAACCAAATAGTAAAATTTTCAAACCAAGAAGACGATTTTTTCGAAGAAATTTGAATTTTTAACCATAATAGATGAATTTTTAACAAAGAAAGAAGTCTTTTCTACTACACAAGATGAATTTTCAATCCGACAGAACGAACTTTTAACAAAACAGTTGAATTTTTGACCAAAAAAGATAACATTAACAAAAAGAAGAATAAAAAAAAATGGAATGTTTTAGAAAACTGTTCACTTTTGAACAGGAAAAGATGAATATTTAAACAAATACTTGAATATACAAATAAAAAAGATAAATTTTCAACTAACAATGGAATCGTCCAATTTTTAGTTCAAAAAATTAGTTTACAAAAAAAGAAAGAATTTTCAACCAGTTAATTTCAACGAAAAAATACAAATTTTCAAGAAAATAGTTGAATCCTCAACCAAAAAGATAAATTTTCAACAAATTCGATTCATTTTCTACCCCACACCTCGCAAAAATTCAAATTTTAATTAATAATGAAATAGGTTAATTTTCAGATAAATTAATGAATTAAAAAAAAAACGAATTTTCGACAAATAGTAGTTAAATTTTCAAGCAAAGAGGTAAACCTTAAAAAAATTAATTCTCAACCAAAAATACGAATTTTCAACAGAAAAAAAGACGAATTGTCTATGTGCAAGACAGTTGAATTTTTAACTGTAAAATATGAATTTTTAAGAAAAAGATATTTTTGTACTAAATAGGTAAATTTTCAAATATATATTTGAATTTTTAACCAAATAGTTGAACTTTCTACCAAAATAGTTGAATTTTTAACCAAAAATATGAATCTTCAACAAAAAAAGATCATTCTCGACAAAACATGTTATTGTCGATATTTAAACCAAAAAATATTTTTATTTGAAATAAAAATCAGTTAAATTCAGTAAAAAAAAAAACTAATTTTCAAGAAAATAGTTGAATAGTCAACCAAAAGATATTAATTTTAAACGAAACAGTTGCATTTTTACCTATAAAAAATTAAATTTTTATCAAGAGATCAATTTTCTAAATTAAAATGTCAAATTTTCGATAAAATTGTCGATCAATTTTAAATTAAAAAATCAATTCACCGAGTGAGTCACGTTTACCCCGAAAGGGGTAAAGGACCTTTACCCCTTTCAGGGTAAACCATAATATAATAATAATTTTCTAAAAATGGAATAGTTATATTTTCAGTTAAAAAATTATTTCTTGACTTAAATACATGATTTTTGAAGAAAATAGTTGATAATTACAAAAAAAATTTTTGTTGAAAAAAAAATTATAATTATAAAAATTTTACACTAGAAAAACGTCCCTTAGTGCCGTTTATTTACATATTCGAAATTTCAACTCGAGATCTCGTTTCACGTGGACAGGAGGATAGCGAAAAACAACGTCGGTAAGGTAGGAATCGGGTCACGTGACCCAGTCGTACACGCCTCGTCCGTATGTAACCGGGGTCCGCTCTCCTCCGGAAACTTTTGTTTTTTGTTCTTGTTTCAGCATCGCCGGGGCCAAATTACGTCGGCATATAATGTAACTTAACATACGACCCATTGTCTCGCAGGAGAAGAATATAATTACGCGAGGCCGAAACGAATAACGTTCATTGAAAAAAAAATATACGGCTTCGAACGAACCGACAACCAGACTCGATGTAGTCAAATTTACGGATCTGAGGACGATTACTATCAAACACCTTGCAATTTCAGATAATTGATTGCAGAGTATCTTTTGAGGTAATAAAGGTAATACAGGTAATGAAGGTTATTACCACGACACTGAAACGCTGAATATGTGAATTACATCTCCTTTCATGAGAAATAAGTAGATTTTACTATACAGCCTTCAAAATAAAATTTAGTCTTCGGAAAAAAAACATACTTCGGCTGGGTGCGAACCCAGGACCTCTCGATTGCCGGTCGAGTGCTTGAACAATGCGCTGCGTAAGCGTTTGACATTCTTCTCCTTCGGGGCCGTGCATAAATGAGTAGGTCAAATATTTTTTATGCTGTCTTATATCGGGGGGGGGGGGGGGCGTACGTGGCGAAAAAATATTTATTAGGTAAGATATTTTCAAGTCTGTTAATCACTAAAAACAAAAGTTAATCAGATTTTATTGTAAACAGCTTTAATTAGCGTTTCTTAATATTTTGTCGAAAATTCAATAATTTTCTTGAAAAGTCATCCTTTTTATTTGAAAATTCAACTGTTTTCTTAAAAAGTCGTCTTTTTGGTTTGAAAAATAAAAAATTTGATTGAAATTCTTTTTCTTTTTTGTGTAAAAATTTTGTTTGGATCAGAAAATTTCGGACTTTTTTTTATTCGAATATTTTGTTGAACATTGACCTTTTTGGTTTAAAAATTCATCGCTCTTGTAGAAATTTCTACAAATTTTTTTTTACCATTTTCAAGAAATTTCTACAAATTTTTTTTTACCATTTTCTAGAAATTTCTAAAAATCTGTTTCAAGTGAAAATTCACTTTTTGTTGAAAATTCACATTTTCGGTTCAAAAATTCAACTGCTGTGTGAAAAATTCTTATTTTCGGCTCGAAAATTCAACAATTTGATAGCAAATTGAATTATTTGGACAAAAGTTGAACTACATTGATATAAACTCATTTTTTTATTTAAAGATTCGTAATTTTAGTTAAAAATTCAATTCTCCGTTGAAAATTTATTTAATTTTTTGGAAAATTCGTTTTTTTATTGAAAACAAATTCTTTTTAATGCAAATTTAACTATTCTATTTTTGTTAAAAATTGGTCGTTGAAAATTGATCTCTTTTAGTTAAAAATTTAATTATTTGGTTGAAAATTCATGTTTTTTGTTATAAAATTCGTTGAAATTATTTGAAAAATGAACTGCTTTACCAAAAATCCGTTTTTTGATTAAAAATTAATTTTTTTATCTGCAAAATTTAACTTTTTTGTTGAAATTCATATTCTGGGGTTGAAAATCCAATTTTTTTTGTGGAAAACGTCTCTTTTTCTTTTGAAAATTCAATATTTTGGTAAAAAATTCAACTGTTTTATAGAAAATTCGTTTTTTATTGAAAACTAATTCTTTTTAATGAAAATTAACCTATTCTATTTTTGATTGAAAATTGTTTGTTTTTGTTTAAAAATTCAAATATCTAGTTGAAAATTTGTGAGATTTGTTGAAAATTTTTTTTTGTGGAAAATTAATTATCTTGGATGACAATTCAAAATGATGAAAATTGAACTATTTGGTCAATTGTCGAACTACTTTGGTCAATAGTCGAACTATTTTATTAAAAATTCATTTTTTTTATTTGAAGATGCAATTTTTTTTGTAAAAAACGTGTCTTTTTGTTTTGAAAACTCAACAATTTGGTAAAAAATTCAACTGTTTTATAGAAAATTCTTTTTTTATTGAAAACTAATTCTTTTTGA
Organism: Andricus curvator; assembly: GCA_932195095.1. Taxonomy (NCBI): domain Eukaryota; kingdom Metazoa; phylum Arthropoda; class Insecta; order Hymenoptera; family Cynipidae; genus Andricus; species Andricus curvator. The sequence continues at coordinate 70,364 of CAKNYM010051496.1, forward strand.
TGAAAATTAACCTATTCTATTTTTGGTTGAAAATTGATTCTTTTTGATCAAAAATTGAACTATTTAGTTAAAAATTTATGTGATTTGTTGAAAATTTGTTTGTTTTTTTGTAGAAAATTAATCTTCTTGGATGAAAATTCAAAATGATGAAAATTGAACTATTTGGTCAAAAGTCGAACTACTTTGTTGAAAATGTATTGTTTTTTATTTAAAGATTCATCATTTTACTTAAAAATTCAATTCTTTGGTTTAGTATTGAACTAATTTTTTTCAATTCCCTTTTCTTTTGTAAAAAATTTATTTTTTTTTAACTGAAATTTAAATATTAAATTTTCAGTTGAAAATTGATCTATTTTAATTGAAAATTTAACTATTTTGTTGAAAATTCATGTTTTTTGTTAAAAAATCATTCAAATTAGTTGAAAAATGAACTACTTTGATAAAAATGCGTTTTTTAGTTAAAAGTTAATTATTTATCTGACAAATTTAACTTTTTTGTTGAAATTCATATTCTGGGGTTGAAAATTCAATTTTTTTGGGTGAAAAACGTGTCTTTTTCTTTTGAAAATTCAATATTTTGATAAAAAATTCAACTTTTTAATAGAAAATTCATTTTTTATTGAAAACTAATTCTTTTTAATGAAAATTAACCTATACTATTTTTGGTTGCAAATTGTTTTTTTTTTGTTTAAAAATTCAACTATCTAGTTGAAAATTTATGTGATTTGTTGAAAATTTGCTTGTTTTTTTGGTAGAAAATTAATCTTCTTGGATGACAATTCAAAATTATGAAAATTGAACTATTTAGTCAATAGTCGAACTACTTTATTAAAAATTCATTTTTTATTCAAAGATTCATCATTTCGCTTAAAAATTCAATTCTTGGGTTTAGTATTGAACACATTTTTTAAAATTCTCTTTTCTTTTGTAAAAAATTAGATTTTTTGACTGAAAATTTAAATATTAAATTTTCAGTTGAAAATTGATCTCTTTTAGTTGAAAATTTAACTATTTGGATGAAAATTCATGTTTTTTGTTAAAAATTCAATGAAATTAGTTGAAAAATGAACTAATTTGCCAAAAATGCGTTTTTTGGTTAAAGATTAATTTTTTTTATCTGCAAAATTTAACTTTTTTGTTGAAATTCATATTCTGGGGTTGAAAATTCCATTTTTTTGGTCAAAAATTCATCTTTTTGGTTTGAAAATTCAACTTTTTGGTAGAAAGTTCAACAGTTTTCCAGAAAATTCGTTTTTTTTTTAAATTAAAGATTAATTTTTTTAAATGTAAATTTAACTATTCTATTTTTGGTAAACAAATTAATCGTTTTTGTTTAAAAATTCAACTATTCGGTTGGAAATTTATGTAATTTGTTAAAAATTGGTATTTTTTGGTAGAAAATTGAACTATTTTTTTCTTAATTATTTTTTCTTTGATGAAAATTAGTTGTTTTTTTTTAACTGAAAATTTAACTATTTGGTTGAAAATTCATGTTTTTTGTTGAAAATTCGTCCTTTTTTTATAGAAAATTTATCATTTGTTTAAAAATATAACTATTTGGTTGAAAGTTAAGAAAGGAACTTTTTGGTTTGAAAATTAATTTTCTAGTTGAGGATTCAAGTATTTTGATGTAAATTCGTCTTTTTTGGTTAAATTCAACTGTTTTTTTTAATTTCATTGAGATTAATTATTTAATTGAATTTAGTTGAAAATTGATGTGATTTGTTGAAAATTTGTTTTTGTTTTTTTATAGAAAATTAATCTTCTTGGATGAAAAATCAAAATGATGAAAATTTAACTATTTGGTCAATAGTCGAACTACTTTGTAAAAAATTCATTTATTTATTTAAAGATTCATCATTTTATTTAAAAATTCAATTCCTTGATTTATTATTGAACTTTTTTTTTAATTCTCTTTTCTTTTGTGAAAAAAATATTTTTTTTTTAACTGAAAATGTAATTATTAAATTTTCAGTTGAAAATTCATGTTTTTTGTTAACAATTCGTTGAAATTAGTTGAAAAAAGAACTACTTTGCCAAAAATGCGTTTTTTGGTTGAGAATTAATTTTTTTATTTGAACAATTTAACTTTTTCTTGAAATTCATATTCCGGGGTTGAAAATTCAATTTTTGTTGTGAAAAATTCATCTTTTTGGTTTGAAAATTCAACTTTTTGATAGAAAATTAAATTGTTTTTCAGAAAATTAGTTTTTTTTTTAAATTAAAGATTAATTTTTTTGAATGCAAATTTAACGATTCTATTTGTGGTAAAGAAAGTAATAGTTTTTGTTTAAAAATTTAACTGTTTGGTTGGAAATTGATATAATCTGTTGATGATCCGTCTTTTTTGTAAAAAACTACTTTTCTAGTTAAAAAAAGGAACTTTTTGGTTTGAAAATTAATTTTCCAGTTGAGGATTCAAGTATTTTGATGAAAATTCGTCTTTTTGTTAAATTCAACTGTTTTTTTTTTAATTAAAAACTTTTTTGGTTTAAAATTGAACTACTTTGATGAAAATTCGTTTTTTTGGTTAAAAATTAATTTTTTTATCTGAAAAATTTGACTTTTTTGTTGAAAATTCTTATTTTGGGGTTGAAAATTAAATTTTTTTGTAGAAAATTTTTCTTTTTGGTTTGAAAATTCAACATTTTGATAGAAAATTTAATTTTTCCTAAAAAAATCGCTTTTCTAAATTGATCGTTTTTCTCAAAAAAATGCAACTATTTGGATGAAAATTTATCTAATTTGATGAAAATGTGTATTTTTGTAAAGAAAATTAATCTTCTTGGATGTAAATTCAACTATTTGATTGAAAATTCACTTATATTGTTCAAAATTATTTTTTTCAGCAGAAAATTAATCTGTTTCA
>CAKNYM010051496.1:73632-101140 GCA_932195095.1 Andricus curvator
AATGTTATTTCAAAACTAATCTCTTTGGTCAAAAATTGAACTACTTTGATAAAAATTCTTTTTTTTTTGGTTAAAAATTAATCTTTCATCTGAAAAATTGTACTTTTTTGTTGAAAATTCTTATTTTGGGATTGGAAATTCAATTTTTTTTGTAGAAAATTCGTCTTTTTGGTTTGAAAATTCAACATTTTGATAGAAAATTCAAATGTTCGGTAGAAAATTTATTTTTTTCATTGAAAATTAATTCTCTCTGATGGAAATTTAACTATTCTATTTTTGGTTAAAACTCGATAGTTTTCGTATAAAAATTCAACCATTTGGATGAAAATTTATCTAATTTGTTGAAAATTTGTATTTTCTGATAGAAAATTAATCCTCTTGGATGTAAATTCAACTATTTGATTAAAAATTTACTTATATTGTTGAAAATTCTTTTTTTTTAGGAGAAAATTAATCTGTTTCAAGTGAAAATTTACTTTTTTTGTTGAAAATTCCACTGCTGTGTAGAAAATTCTTATTTTCGGCTCGAAAATTAAAAAATTTGATAGAAAATGGAATAATTTGATCAAAATTTGGACTATTTTGTTAATAATTATTTTTTTTTTATTTGAAGATTCATCATTTTACTTAAAAATTCAATTGTTTTGTTTAATACTTAACTTTTTTTTTTTAAAGTATTTTTTTGGTAGAAAATTAGTTTTTTTAAACCGAAAATTGAACTATTTAATTTTTCGTTGGAAATTGATCTTTTTTAGTTGAAAATTTAAATATTTGGTTGAAAATTCATGTGTTTGCTTAAAAATTTGTTGAATTAATTTGAAAATTGAAGTAAATTGATAAAAGTAATTTATTTTGTGAAACAAAAATTTTTCGTAGAAAAATGATCATTTTGGTTAAAAATTTAACTGTTTTGAAGAAAGGTCACCTTCTTGGTTAAAAAATTCGTCATTTTGGTAAAAAAACTCAGCTATTTTGTGAAATTTTTTTCGTTCATTGAAAATTAATTCTTTTTAATGAAAATTAATTCTTTTTAATGAAAATGTAACTATTCCATTTTTGTCTAAAAATTGATCGATTTTATTTAAAAATTTCACAATTTGATAGAAAATGGAATAATTTGATCAAAAGTTGGACTATTTTGTTAATAATTCCTTTTTTCATTTGAAGATTCATCATTTTACTTAAAAATTCAATGTTTTTGTTTAATACTTAACTATTTTTTTAAAAGCCTTTTTTTGGTAGAAAATTAGTTTTTTTAAACTGAAAATTGGGTTATTTAATTTTTTTGTTGGAAATTGATCTTTTTTAGTTGAAAATTTAACTACTTGGTTGAAAATTTATCTAATTTGTTGAAAATTCGTACTTTTTGGTAGAAAATTAATCTTCTGATTAGAAAATTCAACTCTTTGGTTAAAAAATTATTTAGTTTGTTGTAGATTCGTTTTTTTTTTAGTGAAAAATTAATCCTCTTGGTCCAAAAATTCAAATATTTGGTTAAAAAGTGGATGAATTTTTAAGAAAATTCGTCTCTTTAAGTAAAAAATTTTTTTTTTTTTTTTGAAAATTCATATTTTTGGGTCGAAAATTCAACTGTTTTGTATAAAGCTCGTCTTTTTGGATTAAAAATTTAATATTTTGGAAGAAATTTATTTTCTTTATTGACAGAAAAAAATTTTCCTGGTTGAATATTTAACTTTTGTTGCAACCATTGAAGGTTTCTGCTATCGATTTTTTTATTAAAGTAAATGTTAAAATATATCTAAAACCGAAATATTAGATTTTCAAAAAAAAAATTTTTTCAAACATTTTTTTAACACAGATCTAAAGTCTTAGAAGACCGATGCTTTTAAATTATGTTAAATTTAAATAATAATTATTTTCAATTATTATTACTTTTAGACACTTCTCTTATGTATACTGCAAGTTAAAAAAATTTCGTATTAAAAACATAAAAATAATTAAAAATAAAAGAAACACACACATTCACACTTGTAAATACTTATTTTTAAACACACATTTTTAAATTCTTAAAACACGATAATTTAAAATTCAAAAATATTTGTATAAGTATTTTCTGATAATTATTTTTAATTCTGCTTGCTTTAGAATTAGATAATTCTCTGATCTACCTAATAGTTTTGTTTTCGTTTACACAGTAATTTCGTCACTGCAATTTTGTTATCTAAAATTGATTACTGGGTACACTTAGGAGCCATCCATGAATTACGTTACCAATTTGAGTTAAAAATTATAGGTTGAAAATTAATTTATTTAAAAAAAATGCAACTATTTTGTCATTAAGTCATCTTTTTTTGTAAAAAATTCAAGTACTTGTTTGAAAGTTGAACTACTTTGTTAAAATTTCAATTTTTTGGTTGAAAATTCATCTGTTTTGTTGAAAATTCAACTATTCCCTTATTAGAAAATTAATCTTCTTGGTTAAAAAAATCATCCTTTTTGGTTGGAATAACAACTAAATTTTGCTTATTTCGTTTACTATTCATATTTTTTTGATGAAAATTCATATTTCTGGTTTAAAAATTGAACTCTTCTTTAGAGAATTTCATCTTTTTGATTTGAAACATTAAAAATTTGGTTAAAAATTAACTTTTTTTGTGGAAAATTAATATTTTTTATTAAAAATTCAACTATTTTAATACAAATTTAACCGCTTGGAAGAAAAATTCACTATTTTGTAGTAAATTCACTTTTTTTTTGTTAATTTATATTTTTGGTTGAAAATTTAATTGCTTAGTTAAAAATTAAACTGTTTTTATAAAAATTTAACTGTTCAAAAGAGAAATTAACTATTTTGTAGAAAATTAACTTTTTGCTGAAAAATTATATTTTCGGGTTGAAAATTGAACTGTTTTGTAGATAATTCATCTTTTTTCTTCAAAATTCAACAAATTTTTCGAAAATTCATGTATTTTATAAAAATTTTGTGGTATATATTTAAGATTCAGGATTCAATTATTTTGCTAAAAATTCGTATTTTTTGTTTAATTGAAATAATTAAAAATTTGTTTATTGGTATGAAATGAATGAAAATTTCACTATTCTATTTTTGGTTGAAAATTGATCGTTTTTGTTTACAAATTGAACTATTTGGTTCAAAAATTATGTAATTTGTTGAAAATTTGTATTTTCTGGTAGAAAATTAATCTTCTTAGTTGAAAATACTAAATAAATATTAAAATATATTATTAAAAACATAATAAAATAATAAAAAAATATTATTAAAAATATAATATTAAAATAATAATTTGGTAGAAAATTCATGTATTTTGGTAAAAATTTGTCTTTTGAGTTCGAAAATTAATCTTGTCTGTTGAAAATTCATATTTTTGATTCAGAATTCAAATATTTTTTTAAAAAATTGTGTTTTTTCGTTTAATTCGATTGAAAAATAAGTTTTTTGTGAAAAATTCATATTCTTGTTTAAATATTCAACTATTTGGTTAATAGTTGAACTATTTTTATGAAACTTTTACTATTCGGAAGAAGATTAAACTATTCAGTAGAAAATTAACTTTTTTTTTTTAATTATATTTTTCGGGTAAAAAATTCACCTTTTTCTTCTGAAAATTTAACAACTTTGTGGAAAATTGATATATTTGATTAAAAATTCGTCTTTTTGGTAGAATAATTAACTTCTTTGTGAAAAATCCATCTTTTTGGTTGAAAATTTAAATATTTTGTGAGAAATTAATCTTTTTTGATGCAAATTAGTTTTTTTTTTCTTTAAAAATTAATTTTGTTATCTGAAATTTCAACCATTCCAGTTTTGGTTGAAAATATAAATATGAAATAAAAAAAAAATTTTAATTTAAAAGACAAATTTTCACCAAAATACATGAATTTTCTACTTATAAAAAATTTTCAATTTATAAAGTAATTATAAATTGAAAATTCAACTATCTGGTAGAAAATTCATGTATTTTGGTGAAAATTTAACTTTTTTGTTGCAAATTAGTTTGTTTTTTTTAAATTAATTTTGTTATCTGAAAATTTTACTATTCCAGTTTTGGTTGAAAATTTAAATTTTTTTTTAAATTTAAATTTAAATACGAATTTTCACCAAAATACATTAATTTTCTACCAAATAGCTGAATTTTCAATTTATAAAGTAATTATAAATTGAAAATTCAACTATTTGGTTAATAATTTATGTAATTTGTTAAAGATTTGTATTTTCTCGTAGAAAATTAATCTTCTTGGTTAATCCGTATTTTTAATTCAAAATTCAAATATTTTGTAAAAAATTGGGTATTTTTTTCGTTTAATTCAATTGAAAAATAACTTTTTTTTGTAAAATTCATATTCTTGGTTAAATATTCAACTATTTGGCCAATAGTTAAACTATTTTAATGAAAATTTTACTATTCGGAAGAAGATTGAACTATTCAGTAGAAAATTGACTTTTTTTTAAATTTATATTTTTCGGGTAAAAAATTCACCTTTTTCTTGTCAAAATTTAACAACTTTGTGGAAAATTGATACATTTTATTAAAAATTCGTCTTTTTGGTAGAATAATTAACTTCTTTGTGGAAAAATGCATCTTTTTGGTTGAAAATTGAACTATTTTGCGAGAAATTAATCTTTTTTTATTCAAAATTCAACAACTTGGTTAAAGTTGAACTTCTTTGTTAAATTTTTTTCATTAAGATTTACCTTTTTGGTTGAAAATTTAACTTTTTTGATGCAAATTAGTTTGTTTTTTAAAAATTAATTTTGTTATCTTAAAATTCAATTATTACTATTTTGGTTGAAAATTTAAATTTAAAATTAAAAAAAAATTTAATTTAAAGGCAAATTTTCACCAAAATACATGAATTTTCTACTTATAAAAAAGTTTAAATTTGTAAAGTAATTATAAATTGAAAAATCAACTATTTGGTAGAAAATTAATGTATTTTGGTAAAAATTTGTCTTTTAAATTACAATTTTTAAAAAATTTTCAATTTTCAACCAAAACTGGAATAGTTGAATTTTCAGATAACAAAATTAATTTTTAAACAACAAAAAAAACTAATTTGCAATAAAAAAGTGAAATAAAATAAATAATAAGATATATAAATAAATATAAAATAATAATAAAAACACAATAAAAATAAAAATAAAGTAATTATAAATTGAAAATTCAACTATTTGGTAGAAAATTCATGTATTTTGGTGAAAATTCGTCTTTTGGGTTACAAAATAAAAACTAATTTTTTTTTTCGTTTAATTCAACTGGTTGAAAATTTGTGTTTTGGTAGAAAATTCATCTTTTATGATAGAAAAGTCATCTTTTATGGTTGGAAATTCATCTTTTTGGTTGAAGATTAAACTATTTTAGTAAAAATTAATTTTTTTGGATTGAAAATTCAACTGTTTCGAAGAAAAAAAAAATCTTGTTGACTTGAAAATTAAACTAGATGGTTAAAAATTAACTTTGTTGTTGAAAATTCACATCATCTTTCTTGTTTTGAAATAAACTTTTTTGTTGAAAATTCAACTGTTTTTTTAATAAATCGTCTTTTTTTATTAAAAATTCAACTATTCGTTTTTTAAAGTTTAACTATTTTGCTGAAAATTCGTATTCTTTGGTTAAATTCAACTGTTTGGTTAAAAATTAAACTATTTATTTGAAAAATTAACTTCTCGGTAGAAAATCCAGTTTTTTGTTGAAAATTCAACTGTTTTTTTGATAAATCGTCTTTTTTTATTAAAAAATTCAACTATTTGTTTAATAAACTTTAATTATTTTGCTGAAAATTTGTATTCTTTGTGCAAATTCAACTGTTTGATTAAAAATTATACTATTTACTTGAAAAATTAACTTCTCGGTAGAAAATCCACTTTTTTGTTGGAAATCCAACTGTTTTTTAATAAATCGTCTTTTTTAATTGAAAATTCAACTATTTGTTTTTTAAAGTTTAACTATTTTGCTAAACTTGATTCAACTATTTTGTTAAAAATTCATCTTTTTTTGGTTCAAAATTCATTTTTTAAAATAAAACTGTAACTGTTCCATTTTTAGTTGAAAACTTACCTTTTTTAATTAAAAATTCAAATATTTGTTTGAAAATTCAACTATTTGGTGCCAGTTTGAAAATTCAACCCTTTTATGGAAAATTCATATAATTTCTTGAAAATTCGTCTTTTTCGGTAAAAAATTAAACTTCTTTTTGGAAAATTCACAATTTTTTCTGTGTAGTCATCTATTTGGATAAAAGTTCCTATTTTTTTGTTCGATTTAACTGGTCGAACATTTTTTTTTTAATTAATTTTTTAAACTGAAAATAGAATGATTTTATTTTTGTTTAAAAACTTATCTGAAAAATCATCATTTTGATTGATGATTCAAATATTTTGTTAATATATTTTTGATGTTATGGTTTTTGGCCAGATAAGTTGTATTAAATAATTTGATGTCGATTGTTTTTTGTCTAATTGTGTAAAATCAATATTTTATATACTGATTCTTATTTCTAAATTGTGAAAAAATTGCTCTCAAGCTCCGCTGGGATCCGAACCCAGGTCCTCCAGATTGCCGGTCTGGTGCTCTTACCGACTAAGCTACAAAGAGACGAGATAAATTTCCTCACAATCCCTACAAGTTCAATTTCGACGTCATTCCTATACTTGTCAGATTCATTTTCCAACATTCGAATGTTTTATATTTTCGATGTTATGGTTTTTGACCTGGGTTCGGATCCCAGAGGAGCTTGAGAGCAATTTTTTCACAATTTAAAAATAAAAATCAGTATTCAAAATATTGATTTTAGACCAGTAGACAAAAAACAATCAACATAAAATTATTTATTTTGTTAATAATTTGTGATTTTTAGTTGTATTCAACCGGTTGAAATTTTTTTTTTTTTTTTTTTTAATTCGTCCTTCTTGGACGAAAATATTCCAGAAGTTCTGAAAGGTTTGATTCTTTAATATTAAGGTTTTTTGTTGTTAGAACAAATCAAATCATTTTATTTAAGAAAACAATAAATTACACTAAATAAATTTTCAATATGTCAACAAATAAACATTTTCATCTGATTGGTGCATCAGGAATCAAGACTGTCGCGAACCTTGAGAGCCTCAACGACGCAAGCGTACTGAAAAAAAAAATTAATTAAATGCATTTGTGTCATTCCAAATATTTTTGCAAATTTGAACCGAAATTCGGTGCAAAAATTCCGGGATTTGTCAGGCGATTTTTTTCTGAAAGGAAGTAGCAAGAAGTCCCCAAAATCGTTGTATTTAGTTTTTTTTTTCAAACCGTCTAGGCCTCTAGGGGCACCGAAAATATTCGTTCTACGGTCACCGAATTTCGGTGAACCTAGACACGAACTTTTTTTATCAAAATTTTTAAATAAATTGTATTGAGTTTTTTTTCTCTTCTAAATATGCATAAAACTTTTAGTTTTTATTAATTAGGGTCTTTTAGGTGAGGAGAGGGTGGTCAAGGATTTTTCTGAATCCTAAAAAAAGATACTTTTTTTAAAAATGTTAATTCTCTTGATATTTGCTCTAAAATTTCTTTACTTTATTGAAAATTCGTCTCTTTGTTAGAAATATTTTTAGTTGAAAATTTATCTTTTTGGTTGAAAATTAATTTTTTCTACTGGAAATTTTACTATTCCATTTTTGATGAAAAATTTATCTCTTTTAGTTGAAACTTCTACTATTTGTTTGAAAATTCATTTTTGTTTGTTAAAAATGCGTCTTTTTTGGTTTAAATTTTTGGTTGATGATTGATGTATTTTGTTCAAAATTTGTTTTGATATTATAGAAAATATTTTTTTTCCAAAAATGCATCTGTTTTGTTGAAAAGTAAACTGTTTTTGATTTAAAATAAAAATATTTTTTAGTTGAAATATTACCTATTAAATTTTTGTTTAAAAATTCATCTTTCTAGTTTGAAAATTCAACTACATTGTAAAAAATGCGTTTTTTGTTTGCTTAAAAATTAATTTTTTTAAATGAAAATTTAACAATTTGGTTGAAAATTCACATTTTCGGGATGAAAATTCAACTTTTTTGTAGAAAACACATTTTTTTGACTGGAAAATTAAAAAATTTAGTAGAAAATCCAACTATTTAGTAAAAAACTTACCATTTTTGTAGAAAATACTTTTTTTTGTTGAAAGTTAATTTTCTGTAATAAAAATTTAGTTATTGCATTTTTATTTTAAAATTTCTTCTTTAGTTCCAAAATTAAACTATTTGGTTGAAAATGTATGTAATTAGTTGAAAATTTGTTTTCTTTTTGGTTAAAAATTAATTTTTTAACAGAAAACTTACCTGTTTTGAAGAAAATTCTACTTTTTTTTTAGTAATTAATTTTTTTGTAATAAAAATTTAACTATTGCATTTTTGAGTGAAAATTTATTTTTTAGTTCCAAAATTCAACTATTTGGTTGAAAATTTATTTAATAGTTGAAATTCGTCTTTTTTGATAGAAAATTATTCTTCTTTGTTGAAAATTCAATTATTTGATTTAAAAATATTAATTTTGTTGAAAATTCATCCTCATTGGTATAAAATCAATCTTCTTAGTTAAAAAATCAACTATTCGGTTGAAAATTGATTTATTTTGTCAAAAATTCGTCTTTTTTGTAGTAAATAAATTTTCTTGGTTGAGAATTCAAAGTTGATGAATGTGTTAAAAAAAAATTTTTTTCGGCTTGAAAATTGTAAAATTTGGTTACAAATTTATTTATTTAGTTGTCAACGGAAATACTTTGTTGAAAATTTAATATTTTTCTGGTTAAAAATAATTTTTTTAACTGAAAATTTAAGTATTTGATTCAAAATTTGCCTTTTTGGTTTGAAAATTGTACAATTTGGTAGAAAATTCCACTGTTTTGTCATTTTTAGTTTAAAAATTTAACTATTTGGGTGAAAATTTATGAAATTTGTCATTTTTGGTAGAAAATTAATCTTTTAGTTTAAAATTATTCTTTTTGGTTGAAACTTCAAATATTTAATAACTTTATGTATTTAGTTGAAAATTCGTCTTTTTTAGTATAAAATTAATTTTCTTGATTAAAAAGGCACCCTTTTCGTAAAAAAATCAATTATTTAGTTGAAAATTCAACTGTTATGTAGAAATCTCTTCTTTTTTTCTTAAAAATTCAACATTTTGAATGACTTTTTTTTCTCTATTGCCTGAAAAATCTTTCTTGCTTAAAAATTCAACTCTTTTTTTTTAATTAATTTTTTTTATTTGGAAATTCATCTCTTTTGGCAGAAATGACATCTTTCTTGTTGAGAATTTGTCTTAAGTAATTTTTGGATAAACGTTAAATTAAAAAAAAATTATTCGGAAAAAATTACCTAAGATAGGGGAAGGGGTACGTGGTTCAAAATTTCAACAACAAAATTCGACAAATTTTCTTATTTACCCATTATTTATAAAATTTCACGAAAAATTTTTATTTGTAAAATAAAAAGTATAAAAAAAAGTAATAAAAAGTAGGGGAAACCTCCCTACAGTGGCTAATGCAACCTACAGTGGATAATCATTAAATAAGAGCAAAAATAAAAGAAAAATAATCAATTTTTATTTACATTTATCAACACGTAAAGTGTCTTAACTATTAATTAAATTTAATTATTTATTTTAGATTCATCAATATTTTTAATTAATGATTATTCACTCTAGACTGCACTATCCACTGTAGGAAGGTTTCCCCTACTTTGGTTTTGGGGCCTTTTTATGGCTTACAGGGGAAAAAATCGCAAAAAAAATTCACATAATCGCCGGAAATGTACATAAAATAAAAAATTTAAAAATTTAAAAACTTTAATTCGAACTTTCCTTACCTTGTGTTACTTTAGCGCTGACTGAAAAAATTTCAGAAAGTAAGATAAAAAAAATGGCCCACGCAATTATGGCTGACTTCATAGTGACTTATAAGAATAGGCTTTTTTTTAATTTTCGAATAAACAGTAAGCAACTTTTTTTCTTTCTGCCTTTAAAGTTGAACAAGTGCCGTATTTAAATACCAAAATGTAAATACTGCGTATTTATCTTGTCTGAAAGTTCTATTTTCGTTTAGTTCTCTAAATTATTACTGCAGGTTTGTTATCTAAAATTTATTATTTGCAAGTTACATACACTTATTCCAGAAAGCTTTTAGAAAAAGTCTAAAATGTTATTAAAAAAAAAAAACTTCCCATTAAGCTACTAGAGAGATCGAGAGAAGAAAGTTTTTTCAGAAATACACGCATTATTTTGCTAGTTGGTACAAATCAAAATTTTCAAGGAATCTGTATTATCATTAGAGAATAACAGAAAATATTTAACGTCTTTTCAGACTTGATGGAACTATGAAAGAAAAATTATTTTAAATAATTTTTTTCTGAAAAAAAATCTTCTCCTTTCGCTCCGCTGGGAATCGAACCACAGAACTACTGATTTCCGATCACGTGCTTTCCCATTAAGCTACTAGAGAGATAGAGAGAAGAAATTTTTTTCAGAAATAGGCGCATTATTTTTCTAGATGGTACAACTCAAATAGTACAAATCAGTATTTCTGTGGTTCGATTCCCAGCGGAGCGAAAGAAGAAGATCTTTTTTCAGAAAAAGTTATTTAAAATAATTTTTCTTCCATAGCTCCATCTAGTCTGAAAAGACGTTAAATATTTTCTGTTATTCTCTAATGATAATGCAGATTCCTTGAAAAATTTGATTTGTACCATCTGGCAAAATAATGCGTGTATTTCTGAAAAAAGTTTCTTCTCTCGATCCCTCTAGTAGCTTAATGGGAAAGCTACCTGACCGGAAATCAGTATTTCTGTGGTTCGATTCCCAGCCGAGCGAAAGGAGAAGATCTTTTTTCAGAAAAAATTATTTAAAATAATTTTTTCTTCATAGCTCCATCTAGTCTGAAAAGACGTTAAATATTTTCTGTTATTCTCTAATGATAATACAGATTCCTCGAAAAATTCGATTTGTACCATCTAGAAAAATAATGCGTGTATTTCTGAAAAAAGTTTCTTCTCTTGATCTCTCTAGTAGCTCAATGGGAAAGCACCTGGCCAGAAATCAGTGGTTCGATTCCCAGCGGAGCGAAAGAAGATCTTTTTTCAGAAAAAAAAACTATTTAAAATATATTCAATCCAATACAGTTTATTCAAATTAAACTTTTTAGTATTTTTTTCTTCATCAGGATGGCCGTAGATCAGGGAAAACTTGGAATTCAGGGAAAAGTCAGGGTAATTCAGGAAAAAGTTACAGATTTTCAAAAATCTGGAAAAAGTTAGGGAATTTCTATAAGAGGTACTTCAAATAACTGTCAAGGACAATAAATTAAAAAATTCAAATTTTTAATTGCTTTATTCGTTTATAAAAAATTTTGTGTTAAAATATTACAAGATTGAGATGCTACCCTGGCATAATATTCTTAATTTGGTTTATGAAGTTTAAATTCATTACACTATTTTGTCATATTAGATAAATTTATATTAATAAAATATAATTTATAAAAAATAATGTATAATTTTCACTTTCAAGGTTAACAGTTTTATTAACTTAAAATTATATTAAAATTTTTAATAGTTAATAAGTTAATATTTTATTATTTTAAATTAAAAATAAGTTAATAAAACTTTTAGATAAGAATTTTATTAAATAATTTTATTAATTTAAATATTGAAAATCGAATAATTGAAATTGTTTGAACTCTTTTTCCAATTTATGTCTTAATTTTAATATCAATTCCTTTGTAAGTAATTTATTTGGCTTGTATTTCTATTTCTGTTTCTTTTTTTTGCAGTGGCTTCCTCCTGGAAATTATATTTTTAGTTAAAAATTTTATTATTTGGTTGAAAATTCTTTTTTTTTTGGTTCAAAATTCAACTGTTTTGATAGAAAGATTAACTTTTTGTTCAAAATTTATATTTTGGTTTTGAAAATTTAACTGAAATCTTTCTTGGTTTAAAATTGAACTATTTAATTGTTTAAGTCTTTAAAAGTGCTAAAGTGCTGAAAAAAAGCTAAAATGGAAAATTTTAAATTAAAAGATTTTAGAATCAGTCGCTGTAATTTCTAGAAAATTCCTCTTTTTGGTTCAAAATTAAAACATTTTAGTGAAATATTGAACTTTTTTGTAGAAAATTTGCTTTATTTGGTTAAAAATTAATTTTCTTAACTGAAAATTTAAGTATTTCATTTTTGATTGTAAATTTATGTTCCTAAGTTGAAAATTCAACTTGAAAACTCATGTAGTTTATTAAAAATTCGATGTTTTTGGTAAAAAATTAATGTTTTTGATTGAAAATGTTACTATTCCAGTTTTTGTAAAAAATTGATCTTTTTAGTAGAAAAATCAACTATTTGGTTAAAAATTCATGTATATTGTTGAAAATGAACTTTTTTGTTGAAAATTTAATTGGTTTGTTGAAAATTCAACTATTTTGTTAGAAAAATAACTTTTTGTTTAACATTCATATTTTGATATTAAAAATTCAACTGAAATCTTTTCTTGGCTGAAAATTGAACTATTTTTTTGATAATTCGTCTTTTTGGTTTAATAACTCATCTATTTTAGTAGAAATTTCATCTTTTTTGTTAAAAATTGAACTACTTGATTGAAGGTTGAACTAGGATAATTTTTTTGTTGAACATTGATTTTTTTAACTGAAAATTTAACTATTCCATTTGAAGATTCATCATTTTGGTGGAAAATTTATCTCTTTGGCTAAAAGTTGAACTATTTTGTTGAAAAATAATCTTTTTTATTTGAAAATTCGTATTTTTTGGTAGAAAATTATATTTATAAATTATATTCTTGGTTTAAAATTTCTTCTTATGTTTTACAGAAAATTCGTCTTTTGGCTTGAAAGCTCAAAAATTTGAATGAAATTTTTTTCTTTCTTGACTGAAAAATCTTCATTTGTTGAAAATTTGTCTTTTTGTTTACAAAATTCATATCTTTGGTTAAAAATTTGACTATTTTCTTGACATTTTTATTTCTTTTTTTGTAAGTTTTTTTTTACTGTATGTTTAACTTTTTCATTTTTCGTTGAAAATTGATCCTTTTGGTTTTAAAATTCATCTCTTTTGATATGAATTTTATATTTTTGGTTCAAATATGAATTATTACATTTCTTGATAAAAATGAATCTTTGTAATTTGAGAATTCATCTTTTTGTCTCGAAAATCTAACTTTTGGTTGAGAATGCAACTGTTTTTGGTTCAAGTTTAATCATTTTTATTAAAAATTCGAAGATTTGGTTGAAAATTCGCTTTTTTTGGGTTGAAATTGATTTTTTGTTGTTGAAAATTTAATTATTTCATTTTTGATAGTAAATTTACCTTTTTCAATTTCAAAATCAAGTATTTGGTTGAAAACTCAATTTTTTTTAATTCCGCTCTTTTGCTTTAGAGTTCAATTATTTTGAAAATTTATCTATTTGGTTTAAAATTCATATTTGTATGTAGGAAATGCAAGTATTTCGTTAAAAAATCATTCATTTTGTTGAAAATTCAATTATTTTTCGAAAACTAAATTATTTTGTTTAAAATTTAATATTTTCGTTGAAAATTTAAGTTTGTTGATAAAAATTCATCCCTTTTTGGCGAAATTTCAATTGTTTTGTTGAACATTCGTCTATTTGGACAGAAAATTGTTTTGTTTTTTTTTATTGAAAATTCATTTATTTTCATTGAAAATTCATGTGTGTTCTAGACAATTCCATTATTTCGTTGAAAATTCAACTGTTTTTTGTTAGAGAATTCAACCATTTAATAATAATTTTGTTTAATAGTTAATTATTTTGTTGACATTTTTTTTGTAGAAACGTCATCTTTTTTTCGAACTTGTTGTGTTGAAAATTCGTCATTTTGAAATAAATAAATTTGAAATTTTATTTTTAAATTGTTTAATGCTGTTTTTTTTCTATTTATTGCTTGAGTCTCCATAATTATTATCTTATCTAAATGTACCTGAAGTCAGCAATTCAGTCAAATTTATTATTGAAATTTTCTTATCTGTTGTTATTTTCAAGCCTCAATTAAAGTTATTTTAAGATATTTCTAAAGAATCGTTTTCAAATAAAGGATTTAAAACTAAATAGTCATATTTTTGTTATTTAATTTTACACTCTGACGAATACGAATTTGTATTTTTGGTTAATCCAAAATCCGGAAATCACATTCAAAGTTTAAGAAAAAATTTTTATGAATTTTGATTTTGAAGAATAATTATTTGTAAGAGAATATTTCGAAACATTTTACAATATTTCCAAAATTGTCAAGAGAGAATCCGGAAGATTTTAAGGTAATTTTGAGGAAGGTTTAGAAATTTATGCGAAAAAGTTTTAAAATCTTAGGAAAAATTAGAATCCTTTGAAAATATTTCAAACAATTTGAAACAAAATGTAAGTTTTTGATAATTTCGAAGCTTTTCAAGAATTTTAAAAGGTTTTAAGAAAATTAAATTTTTTTTAAGATTCCTCAGAAAATTATAAATGATTTTCTATTTTGATAAATTAATTTCAAAAATATGTTCAAAAAATTCCAAAAGATTTCTAAAAATGTCGAAAAAGATCTGGAAGATCGTAACGAATCTTTTATTTTGAAATATTTTTTTAAATTTCATTTAAACATGCAATTGTTTTGTTGAAAATTAATTTTTTTGGTCGAAAATTTATATCTTTGGTTGTAAATTCAACTATTTGGTTAAAAACATGCTTTTTTGGTTTAATTCAACACGATGAAAATTCGTTTGTTTCAATTAATTTTTTAATCTGAAAGTAACTATTCCATTTTTTGGTCGAATATGATAGTTTTAATCAAAGCTTGACCTTTTTTAGTTGGTAATCAACAATTTGACTGAAAATTTATGTAAAAAATGCGACTTTTTGGTTTAATTCAACAGGTTGAAAATTAGTTGTATTTTAAAATTAATTTTTTTTACTGAAAATGTTGACTGTTCCATTTTTGGTAGCAAAAATTTTTTCTTATTAAAAAATAAACTATTTGGCAAAAAATTCTTTTTTCTTTGTTGAAAGGTCATCTATTGGGGATTCAACTATTTTGTTAAAAATGTATCTTTTGGTAGAAAATCAATCATTTATGGTAAAAAAAGTCATCTTTCGGGATTGAAAATGAACTTTTTTCTTGAAGATTTAACTTTTCGGGTTGAAAATTCAACTGTCTTCTAAAAATTTCGTCTTTTTGGTGGGTCAAAAATATCATAAAATTGGTAAAGTAGTTTATGGACAACACTTTATCACAAAACAAGGATAAATAAAAAGTTCTTGTATAGAATCCCTGAAAATAAAACAAGAAACCAACGATCAAATTTGGACAACCACCAAAAAATGCTCTTATTGCAATTACTAAAAACAAAAAAATTTGTTTCTTTGAACAAAAATAAAAAAGAGGAAAGAAAAATGAGAAGGCAACTAACCCAATCCCCTTTCTTCTCTTTGTTATTTCTTTCGTCTTTTTTATTTTCATTATTATAAAAAAAAAGTTCTTTTAAAATTATTTCTTCACTTTATTACAGCAGAAATAGTGCCTATTTTTATGGATAAATATGGAAATTTTGAGGTCAAGAAGGTAATTATATATCAGTGTCATTATTTGATAGCTCGTAGCTACTGGGTGTAAAGTGTGATGTTTATTTACATGGACGAGAATTTGTTAATAAGTTAGGAAATCGTGGCAAAGACTATCACGCTACCCAGAGAGATTTTTATGGCTTATGAGTATGCAGTAGCACGTTTGCTCAGAACTGCCTACATATTTAGAGACATGTGTGTAAAATATGTAAATACTAGACACGAGTACAATCTTCTGACGCCTCCTCTAATTCTTGACTTTGCTCTTGATCATGATAAAATTCAAGTGTTTGATTTTTAAAGAGCATGTCAATGCCAACAAAAAAAAGCCGAAGAAAAAAGTGCCCACGCCCAAAAAGTAATAAAAAGATTGACGCTTTTATGCTTTTGAAAATATTTACATAGTCGTTACTTGATTTGAATTTAATTTTTCAAATCTGTTAAGTTGTGGAAATTAACAAGAAACAGAACAAATTTTATTTTTTAATGCACATCTGCATTCCAAGACCTTCAATTTTAGCCATCTTTGAAGACAATCGAATTAATAAAAAAGAATCCAGCATAGTCGTCCACAACGCGGAATTTCCTCACTTTTCTTACTTTTTACCGAATGTTAACAAAAAAAAACATCACTATAGGAAAGCAAATTTTTAATTTTTAATGTACATTTAGTTTAGATATTGATTTTAATGAACATCTTCATAGTCATCTAGAAACAAGAAATTTTCTCATTTTTCTAATTTTTTACACACTGATAACAAACAAGCAATACTATGACTTAGCAAAATTTATTTTTCAATGCACATCTATCAAGACCTTCAATTTCAGCCATCTTCGAAGACAATCGAACCACTAAAAAGGAATCGAGCATAGTGGTCCAAAACGTGCAATTTTGTCATTTTTTACCCACTGACAACAACAATGAAACATTACTATGACAAAGCAAGTTTTGATTTTTAATTAACATTTGGATATTGATTTTAACGAACATCTACATAGTGATCTAAACAAATGAAATGGTCTAATTTTTCTAATTTTTTACACAGTGATAACAAAAAAGCAATACCATAGCAAATTTAGTTTTTAATGCACATCTACATGCCAAGACGTTCAATTTTAGCCATCTTTGAAGACAATCGAACCTTTAAAAAAGAATCCAGCATAGTGTTCCAAAACGCGGAATTTCCTCATTTTTTAAATCTTTCATCCACTGATAACAAAAAAAAAACATCACTATGACAAAGCAAATTTTAATTTTGCATGAAAATTTAGATAGTGATTAATGAACATCTACAATCTACATAGTGATCTCAAAACACGAAATTTCCTCATTCTTCTAATTTTTTAAACAGTGATAACAAAAAAGAAATACCATGGCATAGAAATTTTTATTTTTCAGTGACATCTAACTATCAAGACCTTTAATTTTAGCAATCTTTGGATACAAGCGAACCACTGAAAAATAATCCAAAATAGTTGTCCAAAACGCGGAATTTCCTCATTTTTCTAATCTCTCATCCACTGACAATAAGAAAAAAACATCACTATGACAAAGCAAATTTTAATTTTTAATGAACATTCAAATAGTGATTTCAGTGAACATCTACATAGTGATCTAACAAAAAAAGTTTAGTCTTTTTTCTATTTTTTGTACACAGTGATAATAAAGAAGCAATACTATGACATAGCAAATTTTATGTTTCAATTCACATCTGACTATCATAACCATAAATTTCACCCATCTTTTAAGCCAATCGAACCACTAAAAAATAATCAAACATAGTGGTCTAAAACGCGGAATTTCATCACTTTTGAAATTTTTCACCCATTGAAAACAAAAAAAATCTGCCCGCCTCGCGGGCACATTCTCATCGCGCGCTTTGCGCGCGGCTTGCTTCGCTCGCAAGTTTGAGCGCGCCTAGGGCGCGCGACTGTTGGATCTCGCGCTTCGCGCTCGATCATATATTTATCTCGCGCTTCGCGCTTCGCGCTCGATTATCTACTCACCTCGCGCTACGCGCTCGGGCGTATTTACATCGCGCTTTACGCTCGGCTCCTCTAGATTTTTGAACTTCGTGTTCGACTTCGATGAAAAGAAAAAGTTTGTTTGCAAATATTATAAAATTATCAAAACATCTACATATTAAGTGATTGTTAAATTCGTTTTTATATTAGACTGAAAAGTCGCGCTCGATATTTGATTTGAAAATCATTTGAACCGTATGATAGAAACAAAAAAGTTTGAGCGCACTTACGGCGTGCGATTTGGTAAATACACTGAGCGCGCACTTTGTGCTTCGTGTTATATGTTCTTCATATACAAATTACTAAATTTGTATTTGATTTCAAATGAAAAGTAATGATATAATGCAGGCGACAAATTTTATTAGTTAACATTTTATTTCAGCGCTGATAATAAGTCACGACCTTGTAGATATGTGTAAAAATAGTCTCCAATGTATACCATTAAGCCATTTCCCTTTCAGGGTAGGCGTGACACTACCCGATTCGAGTAGTGTTTCTAGGTTAGTTTCTTGTAGTAAATAACTACAAGTGCGGGCTCACCACACCCACGATGTGCCAACAGCACTCAGTTTTCTCGAATGGTCACCCATCCAAGCACTAACCGCGCCCAACGCTGCTTAACTTCAGTGATCTGACGAGAACTGGTTTTTTCAGCGTGGTATGGCTGTTGGCCATATATGATAGGTCAAAATCAATAAAATTCGTCCAATTTCAATTTAAAATTTGTCGAAACGTTTCGGCTGCTGTGTCAGCCCTCATCAGTCAAAATATTTATTGCTGATATTGTGATGGTGAAAATATTAAAACAATTCATACATTTGTAATCTCACTTAAAAAATAAAGAAAAATTTTTTAAAAATTATATCAAACACTTCAAAATGTTTAAAAGAAAAACAAAACTTGAATTATGAACGAAGGACAGAAACCATTAATGAGTCGTTGACGGATGACATTGTGGAAACGTTTCGACAAAAATTTTTAATTGAAATTGGACGAATTTTATTGATTTTGACCTATCATTGGAGACTATTTTGACACATTTTATTTCAGCTTGTGCCGTTTATCAAAAAAGTTAATTTTTTCATTTTGAATATATTCTTACCACAAAAATTGATTACGGGTTTGTAAGTCTTTTTTGAATGCACAATTTTTGTTCATTTATATGTTTTCGTACCTTGCATTGTTTTTTCAAAAATTTGATTTTTTTTACTGTCAATGTTATTTTCACGAATAAAACAAAAACCACGCATCCTATCGAAACATGAGTCACTATAAATTTGTACCTCTTCCTTGGATGAACAAATTTTGTTTCGGTCATTTTTTCGTAGCTGGTAATATTCGTCTGAAAATTTGATTTTTCTATTTTCAATGCTGTTTTTTACGAATGAAACAAAAACTACGCGTCATATCAAAAAGTGAACAATAAGGAATTTGTAGATCTTTTTTAGGTGCACAATTTTGGTGAGATGATCTTTTCTCGTATCTTGCATAGTTTGACAGCAAAATGGAATTTTTGATTTTTCATTAATTTTTTGTGCGATCAAAATTTGAATTTTTCAAAAAATTCAAAAAGTTGTTATGAAAATATTATAGGGTGTTCAGGAATCAACGTTTTTCTATTCTTGACTTTTTTTCATATCGTGCGTTTTTCGGCTTAAAATGTACATTTTCGTTTGTTTTTTGGAATTTTGAAAATGCTATAACTCCAGTAATTTTTTTTTTATTACGAAAAGTCATTAGAATATTTTGTTCGTCATTTTGCGTACTACTAATAACCGTACATAGAATTTTCAAATCTTTAAAAAAAGTGGTCTCAAAAATTTTCAAAATGTGCTCACTTTTTGAATTTTCATCCAAAATAGCTGGTTAACGAACTCGTTCTCTATTTTTCGTCCATAAAAAAGTGTGCCAAAGCTCAATCAAATCTGATCATTTTTTCGAAAGTTATCGTGGCTACAGACAGACAGACAGACAGACTACAGACTACAGACAGACAGACACCTTCGTAAAAATCGTTTTTTCTGACTCAGGAGGTCTCAAAACGTGGAGATTCGATGAAAACCGACTATGTCAAATTTTACATAAAACCAATACCTTCTCATTAGAATGAGAATGTAAAAAGCATCACTATGACAAAGCAAATTTTGATTTGTAATGTACATGTAGATGGAGATTTTAATGAACATCTTCATAGTGATCTAAAAAAATGAAATTTCCTCATTTTCATAATTCTTTATACACTGATAACGAACTAGCAATACTGTGACATAGCAAATTTTATTTTTCAATACACATCTAAGTGCCAAGACCATCAATTTCAATCACTGACATCTTTGAAATCTTTGGGAAATCATTAAAATCTTTGTGTAATCTTTGAAATCTATCTGCAATTTCTGAAATATTTGGAAAATTATTGTAATTTTTGTGAAATCTTTGTAAAATCTTTGTGAATTCTTTTAAAATCTTTGGTAAATTTTTGAAATATTCGTGAAATATTCGGTAATATTTCTGAAATTTTTGAAATCTTCAAGAAACGATTGAAGTCTTTTTGAAATCTTCTAAATCTATCCGAAATTTTTGCGAAAAATTTGAAATCTTTATGACATCATTGAAATCTTTGTGCAATCTTTGAAATCTTTGATTAATCATTTAAATCTTTGTATAATCTTTTAAATCTTTGGGAAATCATTTAAATCTTTGTGCAATGTTCGAAATATTTGGGAAATCATTGCAGTTTTTGTGAAATCTTTGTGAATTCTTCAAAAATCTTTGCTGAATATTTGAAATATTTGTGAAATATCCAGTAATATTTTTGAAATCTTGGTGTAATCTTTGAAATCTATCTGAAATATTTGTGAAATCATTGCAATTTTTGTGAAATCTTTGTGAATTCTTTAAAAATCTTTGATAAATATTTGAAATATTTGTGAAATATTCGGTAATATTTGTAAAATTATTGAAATCTTTGTGTAATCTTTGTAATTTATCTGAAACATTTGAAAAATCATTGCAATTTTTGTGAAATTTTTGTAAAATATTTGTGAAATCTTTGTAAATTCTTTCAAAATCTTTGAAATATTTGTGAAATATTCGGTAATATTTGTGAAATTATTGTATTCTTTGAAATATATCTGAAATATTTGAAATATATGGGAAATTATTGCATTTTTTGTGAATTCTTCAAAAAATTTTGCTGAATATTTGAAATATTTGTGAAATATTCAATAATATTTGTGAAATTTTTGTGTAATCTTTGAAATCTATCTGAAATATTTGAAAAATTTGTGAAATCATTGCAATTGTTGTGTAATCTTTGTAAAATCTTTGTGAAATCTTTGTGAATTCTTTAAAAATCTTTGATAAATATTTGAAATATTTGTGAAATATTCGGTAATATTTGTGAAATTATTGAAATCTTTGTAAATTATCTGAAATATTTGGGAAATCATTGCAATTTTTGTGAAATCTTTTTAAAATCTTTGTGAATTCTTTCAAAATCTTTGATAAATATTTGAAATATTTGTAAAATATTCGGTAATATTTGTGAAATTATTGAAAACTATCTGAAATATTTGGGAAATCATTGCAGTTTTTGTGAAATCTTTGTAAAATGTTTGTGAATTCTTCAAAAAAATTTGCTGAATATTTGAAATATTTGTGAAATATTCAGTTATATTTGTAAAATTTTTGAAATCTTGGTGTAATCTTTGAAATCTATCTGAAATATTTGAAATATTTGTGAAATCATTGCAATTTTTGTGAATTTTTTGTAAAATATTTGTGAAATCTTTGTGAAATCTTTGTGAATTCTTCAAAAATCTTTGTTAAATATTTGAAATATTTGTGAAATGTTTGGTAATATTTGTGAAAATATTGAAATCTTTTAAATCTATCTGAAATATTTGAAATATTTGGGAAATAATTTCAATTTTTGTGAAATCTTTGTGAATTCTTGAAAAATCTTTGCTAAATATTTTAAATATTTGTGAACTTTCTCTAAAATCTATCCGAAATCTTTGCAAAATTTTTGAATTCTTTGTGAAATTTTTTTATATTTGTGAAATTATTGAAATCTTTGTAAAATCTTTGAGAAATGATTGAAGTCTTTGTGAAATTTTTGTAATCTATCTGGAATCTTTGAAATCTTTATGAAGAGTCATTAGGAAATCATTGAAATCTTTGCTCAAACTTTGAAATCTATCTTGAATCTTTGTGAAATAATAGAAGTCTTTGTGAAATCTTTTAAATCAATCCGAAATCTTTGAGAAATATTTGAAATCTTTGGTCAATTATTGCAATCTTTGTCAAATCTTCGTGAAATCTGTTAAATTTATCTGCAATCTTTGCGAAATCTGTGAAATCATTGAGAACTCTTTAAAAATCTGTGCAAAATATTAAAAATATTTTTGAAATATTAGGTAATATTTGTGAAATTATTGAAATCTTTTAAATCCCTGATGGAAATTTTTTTACAAAAAAGTACAGAAAATGAAAACTATTTTCACAGGAATCTACAAATAAATACAATAAATTACAACAAAAATAACAAGAAAGTACAACTTTTTTCTATTATCGAGACGAATTTTGTACTTCTTTGTATTTTCATTTTGTTGTACATTGTTGTATTTTATTGTAGTTTCAATTTTCCACAAGAATTTACAACTACACGAATCTACAGGAATTTACAGGTTTTGCAGCCAAAAAGTTGTTCTTTTTCGACCTAGGATGACAAATATTTAGAATATTAGAGTGAGATAATTTTAAATTAGGATGTGTAGAATATTGAAAGGCAATAATAAATAATCGGTATTGAAAAAAAAAGTTATGTTTGAAGTTTTTTTTTCAAATATGTAGCAATCGATTGGACTTTTAAAATTCAAACTTAAAAAATGCTAATTCAAACGCTCAATAATTTTCGCGTATAAAATGAAAACTTTCAAAACTTTTCAATTGAAAATTTCTCACTTAAAAGCCGTTAAACTGCAAAATTTTAACTTTTATACATTGTACAGTTAAAATATTTTAAAAAAAAATGGAAATCCACGCTATCATTTTCAATGCTATGAATTGAAGAATGAATCAAAAAATGTATAAATTTTCAAAATTATATCATTTTAAGCAATTTTAAGCTGAAGAAATAATTTTTTATACATTAAAATTTGTTTTGAAATCTTTTTAAATATTCTCTTAAGAATTTGTTTAAAAAATATCATTTACAAATTTTTCAGCAATCTAATAATTGTATTATCTCGGAACTCTAATTTTTCCTACGATTTTTTAACAATCCTGGAAAAGTAAAATAAATTGCCTTAAAATCATCCGGATTCTTCTTTGAACATCTTATTAAATATTCCTTTTAAATTAAAATTTCAATAAAAAAATTATTGTTAGTTTTTCTAGGAATTTTTGATACAAAATTTTTATTCATTTAAAACCTTTTAAAATGCTTAAATAGCTTATAAATTTTGTGTTCGACATCTTCAAAAATGTACATTGTGTTTTAACTTTTTTTAAATTTTTTCACATTTTAAATTATTTTGGAATCTTTTGAAAACTTCGAAATATATTTCAAACTTACTCGATTATTTTCCAAACTAGTAACTGTTCAATTGTCGTTTATAATTTAAACAAAAAATTTTCAATTTTTTAAAATATTCTCATAAAATTAATTTTTCAAAAAAAAAAAAAATCATTTTAAATTTTCCTAGCAAACTTAGGATTTTTTTTCATTTGCTTAAAAGCATTAAAGATCGTTAAAAAGCTTCATAATTTTATTTCAAAATCTTCAAAAATCTAAATTTAGCTTTTTATTTTTCGAAATATTTTCCAGTTTTAAATCAAGTTTGGATCTTCTCAAAACTTGTGAATATCTCTTAAACTAATTCAAGTTTTTTCCAAATTGATAATTGTTCAAATGTTATTTATGCATCAAAATACAATAAATTCATTTACGTATTAAAAATTTCTTAAATAGAACAATTAAAATTGTAACGTTCAAAGTTTTTGATTTATAATTGCTCATTTTGAATGAAACGTAAAATATTGCAGAATATTAAAAAAAATGTCTTCCTCAATCATAAAATTTCAAATTAAATTGGTTAAAAATGGGATATTTTAGATTGAAACAATATTTGAATAGGATTTGGAATTGAATAAGAGCGTTTAATTTTCAAATTATTTTCTAATTAAGAATAGTTTATAAATTTTTAATTAAACTTTTACATTTGTTTAATTACTGAGGCTTTCAAATTGAAAAATTTATTTTTTTAACGACAAAATCGGTAATTTGCTTAATTTTCAACAGATTCAGAATAGTTCTGTAAAATCAGTTATTGTTCATTTTTAAATAATCGAACTACAGTTCGATATGATTTATTATAATGGAAAAAGTTTTTGGTAAAAGTGTAATATTTTTTCCAATTGTAGAAACGTTGATGCGGATTCTAAAAGTATTGTTTCTAAACATTTATATTTTCTTGCTTACATTTTTACATTTCTACAATAAACTTCCAGTATATAAAACATAATTTTTAGTACAGTTTCCCAATATTTAGACTTTAGTGAAATCTTGTATTTTTTTGTAAAGATTTGTAATTTTCTACAATAATTTACTTAAAATTAAAAGCGTTTTAATGATGTCAAAAACCCAAATTAACAAAATTTTAAATTCGGTAGTTTTCTCTAATTCCTTGTAGCTTTTTACAACAAAGTAAAAAAATATTAATAAAAGCTTATTCAAAATTTTGAATTGTAGAAACTTGTACTTTATTGGTAATTTTTGTACTTTTCTACGAAAAAATACAAGAAAAAATTACGTATTTTTGCGAAATATTTGAAATCTTTGTGGAATTTTTAGAAAATTATTGCAATCTTTGCCAAATATTTGTGAAATATTTCAAATCAATCCGAAATTTTTGCTAAACCTGTGAAATGTTTGGGTAATCATTAAACTCTTTGTGCAGTCTTTGAAATCTTTGTAAAATCTTGTGCAATATGAATTTTATACCTGTATTTATCATTTATAATTTACTATTTATTGTTTATTATTTATATTATTTATTATGTATGTTATGTAATACGCAAAAAATGACACTGGACCTTGCGTCATCGGGGATGTTAATAAAAAAATTAGGAATGATAGTTTGCATGTAGGGTAATAGCGAACCGCCATGCTGACCAAACCCACGTACCTTTATTAATTATTGAAAAATTAATTTTCCCTCAAAATTAGCATGATCGCGAAATAAAAAAAAACGAAATCACGTGATTGGCGGCATCGACCACTCATTGGAAATATATGTGTGCCTACCCTTAATCGGTACCCAACCCCTCTTCACCGGGCACAAAGGGGGCTATTTTCGTAATTGAACTTGCGTCATGACGGATATGATTTTTTTTGTAGGTCTGAGTCCCCACAACACGAATATTTGTGCCGCCAATCACGTGATTTCGTTTTCTTTTATTCCGCGATCATGCTAATTTTGCGGGAAAATTAATTTTTCAATAATTAATTAAGGTACGTGGGTTTGGGATTTGCTTTGGTCAGCATGGCTGTTCGTTATTACCCTACATGCAAAAGTCCTAATTTTTTTATCAATATCCGCGATGACGCAAGGTTCAGTGTCGCTTCTTATACTATTTCACAACTACATGACATTAGTGATCACAGCGCCATCTGTGGAAATGATAGCTAAATATGTTATGAAAATATATTTATGGACACCCTCTATAATGATCTTTTTTTTAATTTAATTTTTTCAGATGTATCTACAAAAGAATACAAAGTATGTTAAGTATGATTTCATGATCGTCAACATACAAAAGATTGAAGAAAAAGCGTAGATTGAGCAAGACACTGCTACCGTGAAAATCAAGTTCGACCCAACCTCGTCTTTTGCTACGAGAAATGATCTTGAAGCCCTCAGAAGGTCAGCCACGTGTATGATGCAAGTAAATACATGTATAGGGTATATAGGAAAGTCATGTAAAAAACAGGAGCCAAGGTCAAAGCAAATTAGTCATACGCTTCATACAAGTTCACCTCATTTCGCCTTCCACACACACACATACATATAAAATTTATAATTCAAATAACACATGTATGTGTGTTGAACCAGTTGGATTTTGATGTAATGGAACGGGATTGTTAATGATGAAACCGTGAGTTTGCTATAAAAGTACTTTAGACATTTTGTGATTAATTGCATGTCGCGGATGCACGTTCCATTAGATACATATGTCGAAGCTCGGCTATTTGAATGATTTGAAAATGCAAAATTTTCAACGAAGATCATTATTTTGTTGCACAACAATCGGGCTAGGCATTTCATACATACGGTGTCAGTTTTTCATGCTTTCTATACATATATGTCAAGTGTCCACGTGCCGTGGATGTAGATAATGTACTCATTGTTAGTCATCTCATATGCTTAATCAACGTTTACGACGCTATTAGAATGACATAAGTATTTGGCGCAAGCTTAGATACAAAATGTCTCGTTTTCTTTCAACTATTTGCATTGATGACATATGGTTGAAGCTTCAAAGTATTCAGTTATTCGTGATTAAAGATCCGGCTTTTGGGGGTCGTCCAATTTACCGATCTGGCCCTGATCGGTTTAGTATCTTCGGCGCCAGATCGGGATAATTCCATGGCCCAGACCCGAGCCAGACCGGTTCAAGTATTGCAACGCCACCTAGTTCCAATTTAGGGAACTTGCCTTGCTGTCAAATGAAGTGTGTTATTGTTGATAAAATTCATGTTTATTATCTGAGTTTAAGTGTATAATGCAATAAACAATATGCCAAAGCCTAGTACACCACGAGTTCGAAATCATCGCGTATTAATTGAATCGAAACCTAACCTCAAAATTGAAATTTATTTTGAAACTTATTATAAATTGTATAGTTTGAAGATATTTTGAGTTTGCATCAAAGTTACACAAATAAAAAAATGTATATAAATTTTAACCCAAGTTATTGATTATATATTGCAAATTATGAAGATCAAAGTAACGTGTTTAGTTTTTGATGTAATTGAAAGATAAAGTATAGCATCTATAACTCTAAAACTGAACCTATAAATATTCAGGATTGTAAGTATCAGAAATTCAGTTTTCTTCGACATAACCTCAAAATTTTATATCATTCTTATTTTAATTTTACCGACGATTTTAGAGCAAAATTTAGAGTTAAATTTATCATTTTTAAATAAAAATGGTCGTAGTTAAGTCATTCTTATCCTGCAGTTTCAGTTTTATAACGATAATTCAGATTTTTTATAATAATTAAATAATTATTTTGATGATTTCGAAAATTTGAAGCGCAGTAACTTTTTTTTCAATTCAGGATTCAAAATTTTAAGCTTATAGTTTTAAAGAGATTTCAATGGTTACATATTTTAAAGCGTTTTAATTGGAATTTTCCAAAAACTTGAAATTTCGATACTTTTCGAAAATACCCCGTTTCAACTCAGAATTAAATATCTTTGGAGAAATTCCCGGCTCCAATCCAGAATTTAAATTCTTTTCGAAATTTCCCGTTCTAGGTCAGATGCTGTTAATATAAAAAAATTCCCTGTTCCAATCCAGAATTTTGATTCTTTTCGAAAATTACCCGTTTCAACTAAGAATTAACTTTTTGTGAAAAGTGCCCTGTTCCAATGCAGATTTTTAAGTTTTTTTCGAAAATTTCAAATTCCAGCTCAAAATTGATTAAAATTGGAATATTTCCTGTTCCAACTGAGAATTTGTTTAAATTCGGAAATTCCGTTTCAACTCAGAATTAGAATTCTTTTTAAAAATTCCCTGTTCTAGTCCAGAATTTGAATTCTTTATGCAAATTACCCGTTTCCAATCAAAACTAGAATTATTTAAAAAAAAATCCCTTTTCCAATTCAGAACGTTAATTCTTTCAGAAAAT
>CAKNYM010051496.1:101150-119083 GCA_932195095.1 Andricus curvator
CAACTCAGAATTTATTCAAATTTGAAAATTCCGTTTCAACTCAGAATTTGATTTTAATTTAATTTAAAATTCTTAAATTTCGATAAATTTCCCCTTTTTCTCGATTTTTCGTTTAAATTATTGTCTTAGTTAAAAACTCTACTATTTGGTTGAAAATTGATTTCTTTCCTTAAAAATTTAACGATTTTCTGGAAAATTCGTATTTTGGCAAATTCATCTATTTTGATGAAAATTCGTCTATTTTTGTGCAAAATTAATCTTCTTTTTTGAAAATTTATTTTTTCGACATTGAATTCAACTATTTTGTTAAAAATGCGTCTTTTTGTTCAAATTAACTGGTCAAAAATTCTTTTTTTTTGTTGAGAATTAATTTTTTAAACTGAAAATGTAACTTTTTGATTTTCGGACAAAAACTTATCTTTTTTAGTTGAAAATGTATCTCTGTGAAAAATTAAACTATTTGAAAAATTACCTACTTTGTAGGAAATCAATTTTTTTGTTAAAAATTCATAGTATCGTTTGAAAAATTCAACTGTTTTGTAGAAAATTCATCTATTTTGTTGAAAATTCGTATTTTTTTATTGCATTTAAATGTTTCTAATTCGTATTTTTGGTTACAAAATTATCTTCTTTTTTGAAAATTTATCTTTTTAGCTGTAGATTTAACTACTTTGTTAAAAATTAATCTTTTCTGGCTCAGTTTAAATGTCGGAATTTTTTTTTTTTAATTAATTTTCTAAACTGAAAATGTAACTATTCCATTTTCGGATGAAAACTGATCTTTTTTCAGTTGAAAGCTTATCTTTCTTAGTTAAAAATTCGATGATTTTGGTAGAAGATTTTATTTTTTTGTTAAAAATTGAACTATTTATTTGAAAAATAACTGAAAAAGACTAATTTTTTTCAAAATTGTTGAATTTTTTAACCGACAGTTTGAATTTTTAACTAAAAAGTTAATTTTCTTCTAGGTAGTAAATTTTTCAAATAAATAATTTAATTTTTAACCAAATAGTTGAAATTTCTTCCAAAATAGTTGAATTTTCAACCAAACGGTGACATTTTTTTTGTGTCAAAAAGATGGTATGTATGATTATATGAATTTTTACACAAAAATGATGTCTTTTCTGCAAAACAATCAAATTTTCAACAAAAAAGTTTATTTACATCTATATAGTTTAACTTTCTACATAATTGTTGAATTTCTAAGCCAAAAAGGCAAATTTTATACAAAGAAGTTTAATTTTCAAACCGAAAAGTTGAATCCTCAACAAAATACAAGAATTTTCAACAAAACAGTTGAATTTTCAAATAAAAAAGATCAATTTTCAATTAAAAATATAAATTTTCAACACAAATGGAATAGTTATATTTTCAGTTGAAAATAAAAAAAGTTGGTCAAATTTTCCAATCTAAAGATGAATTTTCAATCAAAATGATCATTCTTCACAAAAAAGATTAATTCTCAACTAAAAGTGTAACTGATGATATTTCAATCAAAAAATATTTTAATTTAAATTAAAAACAATTAAATGCAATAAAAAAATATTAATTTTCAACACAAATGGAATAGTTATATTTTCAGTTAAAAATATAAAAAATTGGTCAAATTTTCCATTCTAAAAATGAATTTTCAATCAAAATGATCATTCTTCACAAAAAAGGTGAATATTCAACTAAAATTTTTATTTAATAATAAAAAATAAACTAAGATTTTAATTTAAATGAAAAAAAAATTAAATGCAATAAAAAAATATGAATTTTCAACAACATAGTTAAATTTTGAACTAAAGAGATGAAATTTTCGACCCAATAAGAAAGGTTTATTCAAAGAAATAGTTACATTTTTAACCAAATATATAAATCTTCAACTTTCTTGAAAATTCGTATTTTGGGAAATTTAACTATTTTGTTGAAAATTTGTCTTTTTGGGTACAAAATCAATCTTCTTTTTTGGAAATTTATTTTTTGACTTCGAATTCAACTATTTTATTAAAAATTCGTCTTTTTTGGTTTAATTTAACTGGTAGAAAATTCATTTTTTTTTGTTCAAAATTAATTTTTTAAACTGAAAATGTAACAATGTGATTTTTGGATAAAAACTTGCCTTTGTGAAAAATTAAACTATTTGTTTGACAAATCAACCTCTTTGTAGAAATTGAACTTTTTTGTTAAAAATTCATAATATCGTGTGGAAAATTCAAATGTTATGTGGAAAATTCATCTATTTTGTTGAAAATTCATCTTCAGAATAGAAAATTTAACCAGTTTCTTTTAACTGGAAATACAACTATTCCATTTTTGGGTGAAAATTTATATTTTTATTTGAAAATAATTGATGTTTTCTATTTGAAAATTTCACTATTTGATTTAATTCGTGTATTTTGTTGAGGATTCAACTATTTTGCTGAAAATTTGTATTCTTGAGTTGAATTAAACCGTTTTTTATTGAAAATTAAAATACATAGTTTATGATTGAAATATCAAGTACAGTTGACTCAATAAAAAAAAAGTTTTAAACTAAAAATAAAATAACTAGATCTTGAGTTTAAAAATTAATTTTCAACAGAACAAAAAAAATTAATTTTCGCCCAGTTAAATTGAAGCAAAAAAGAAGTCTTTTTAACAAAATAGTTGCAGTTTTGAACCGACACCAAATAGTTTAATTTTTTACCAAAATAATTGAATTTTCAACCTAATATCTGAATTTTTAACTAAAGAAGATAAGTTTTCAATTAAAAATAGAAGAGTTAAATTTTTAGTTCAAAAAATTAATTCTCAACAAAGAAAAAAAAAAGAATTTTCCACCAGTTAAAATTAACCAAAAAAGATGAATTTTCAACAAAATACATGCATTTTTTACAAGACAGTTGAATTTTTCACTCGACACTTTGAATTTTTAAGAAAAAGTTAATTTTCTAACAAATACTAAATTTTGTAAATTAATAGTTTAATTTTTAACTAAATATTTATATTTCCAATTAAAAAAAAAAACTTTTCAACCAAAAATAAAAGAGTTACATTTTCAATATAAAAAATTAATTTTCAGCAGAAAAAGACGAAGTTTACGCAAAAAAGTTTAATTTTCCCCCCGACACTGAATTTAAAAAAAAGAAGTTAATTTTCTACCCAGTAGTTCATTTTTTAAACATATAGTTTCATTTTTAGCTAAATAGTAAAACTTTTTACCAAAATAGTGGAATTTTCAACTGAGAAAGATGAGTTTTCAGATAAAAAGATTAGTTTTTCACCAACAATGGAATAGTTACGTTTCCATTAAAAAAAATATAATTTTTAACAACAACAAAAAAACAGATTTTTTACTAAGTGATTAATTTTTCAAATAAATAGTTTAATTTTTAACAAAATAGTTACATTTTCTAATAAAAAAGTTGAATTTTCAACTAGATAAGTTTTCAAACGATATGTTCTTATCCAAAAATTGAATAGTTACATTTTCAGCTGAAAAAATTAATTTTCAACAATAAAAAAACTAATTTTCAACAAAATAGATGCATTTTTGACTTAACAGTTGAATTTTCCACCCGACACTGTGAATTTTCAACAAAAATGTTAATTTTCTACCAAAGTAGTTGATTTTCAAATAAATATTAAAATTTTAACCAAATAGCTGAATTTTTTACCAAAATAGTTGAATTTCTAAAAAAAAGTCTAATTTTTAACGAATTGTTCTACGACCATGTAAATTAAACCAAAAAAGACGATTTTTTGAAAAAATATTTAAATCCACAGCCAAAAAGATGAATTTTCACAAAAGAAAATTAATTTCGTATCCAAAAAGACGAATTTTCAACAAAATATATGAATTTTTAACAAAAAAGTTGTATTTCTATCCAGCAGTTAATTTTTCAAATTAATAGTTTAATTTTTAACCAAACAGTTGAATTTTCTACCAAAATAGTTGAATTTTCAACCAAAAAGATGAATTTTCAACCAAACGTTAGCAAAAATTATTTCAATTATAAATAAAAAACAGTTGATTTTCAACGAAATAATACGAATTTGCTACAAAATAGTTGAATCCTCAACAGATTACAAGACTTTTTAATAAAATAGTTGAATTTTCAAATAGAAAATATGAATTTGCAATTTAAAATATAAATTTTCAACGAAAACGGAATAGTTATATTATCAGTTTTAAAAAAACTAGTTAAATTTTTCACTCTGAAGATGAGTTTTTAACTAAAATGATGAATCTTCACAAAAAATTGATTTTTAACAAATTAGTTCAATTTTTAACCAGGAAGTTGAATTTTCAAACAAAAAAGATGAATTCTCAACTAAAAGTGTAATTGACGATATTTCGATGGAAAAGGATTTTAATTTAAATAAAAAACAAAATATGAATTTTCAAAAAACATAGTTAAATTTTGAACCAGAAAGATAAATTTTCAACGAAAAAGATGAACTTTTAACTGAGGAGATTAAATTTACACCAAAAAACATGAATATAATGTATATATTAAATTTTAAAAAAATGAAGCTTTTATATTTAATCTTTTTGAAACTTCAAAATATCTTTTAAACTGATTTCTGTTTTTCCTGCATTTTTTAAAATTATGCATAATTAAAAAATTACCTTAAAATCTTTCGGATTCTTTTTTGACGATTCTGGAGATCTTTTCAATTGACTTGAAATGTTCTCAAAATAATTTGTATAAATAAAAAATAACTTTAAATTCCAAAAATCATAAGAAAATTCTTTTATTTCCTTGAAACTTTTTAAAATTAAGTTATTAGCTCGTAATCTTCAGCAATCTACATTTTGCTTTAGATTTTTCATAACCTTTTCGAGTTTTGAATTATTTTCGATTTTTTTCAAACTTCTAAATATCACTTAAAATTATGTGCTCAAATTTTTTCTAAAGTTTTGTAATCAGGATTAAAAAATTTCAAAAATTTTCAGGATTCAAAATCTTGAAAAAAACTTTTAAATTGTATTTCGAAATCTTTAAAAATGTAAATTTTATTTCAAATTTTTGACATCTTTTCAAATTTTAAATGAATTTTGAAATTTTTTAAAAACTTCCTAATTTATTTTAAAATGATTCGAATTTTTCCTAAAATTGTGAATAAATTCTGCAAAATTTAAACAAAATTTCTAAAAATCTTCCAGATTCTTATTTGATAATTTCGGAAATCTTTTGAAATGTTTATAAATATATCTAAACATAGTCTTAAAATAAATTTTGTAAAATAATAAATTATAAAAAATTTTCCCTGAAACCTTTTCAAAAATTTGTATTCTGTTGAAACTTTCGAAAATTTTTAAAAGGCTTCTAAATTTTTTGTTCCAAATTTTCAAAAATCTACATTTTTCAACCAAATAATTAAATTTTTAACCAAATAGTAAAATGATTAACCAAAACTAAAATTTAAAAAAAATCGACTTTTGCAAAAGTCGCAAACTTTTTAAAAATTTATTATCCAAAAACGTACTAAACAATATATAAATTACACGAATAAGTCGACTTAAATAAAAAGGACAAACGAAAAGGAAAAAACAACAGTGAACTTATTAATTCTATTATCCCGAAAAATTATAGTAAAAAATACAATTATACTATATATTAAGTAATTAATAAAAATTCTTATTCTTTGCTTTAATTCAACTATTTTTTTATTTAAAATTAATGTGTATATGAAATTTACAAAAATTAAAGCTTTTATAATTAATCTTTTTGAAACTTCTAAATATCTTTTAAACTGATTTCTGTTTTTCCTGCATTTTTTGTAAATTCTGCATAAATGAAAAATCACCTTGAAATCTTTCGGATTCTTCTTTGACAATTTCGGAAATCTTTTCAATAGACTTGAAATATTCTTAAATTAATTTTTATAAATAAAAAGTCACTTAAATTCCAAAAATCTTAAGAAAATTCTTTTATTTTCTTGAAACTTTTTAAAATCAAGCTATTAGCTCGCAATTTTCAGCAATCTAAATTTTGTTTTACAATTTTCATAACCTTTTCGAGTTTTAAATTATTTTCGATTTTTTTTAAACTTCTAAATATCACTTAAAATTATGTGCTCAAATTTTTTCTAAACTTTTGTGATCAAGATTAAAAAATTTCGAGATTTTTCAGGATTCAAAATCTTTGAAATTGTATTTCGAAATTTTTAAAAATCTACATTCTATTTCAAATCTTTGACATCTTTTCAAATTTTAAATGAATGTTAAAGTTTTTTAAAAATTTCCTAATATATTTTTAAATGATTCGTATTTTTCCTCAAACTTTGAAAAAATTCTGCAAAATTTAAACAAAATTTCGAAAAATTTTCCAGATTCTTTTTTGATAATGTCGGAAATCTTTTGAAATATTTCTAAACAGTCTTAAAATAAATTTTTCAAAATAATAAATTATAAAAAAATTTCCCCGAAACCTTTTAAAAAATTTATATTCTGTTGAAAATTTTTAAAAAGCTTCGAAATTTTGTGTTACAAATTTTCAAAAATCTACATTTTTCAACCAAATAGTACATTTTTTAACAAAAACCAAAATTTAAACAAAAAATCGACTTTCGCAAAAGTCGCAAACTTTTTTAAAATTTATTATAAAAAAACGTACTAAACGATATATAAAGTATACGAATAAGTCGACTAAAATAAAAAGGACAAAACGAAAAGAAAAAAACAACAATAAACTTATTAATTCTATCCCGAAAAATTGATGTTTTAAATACAATTATACAATATATTAAATAATTAATGAAAATTTTTATTCTTTGGTTGAATTCAACTATTTTTTAATTTAAAATTAATGTGTATATTAAATTTTAAAAAAAAATGAAGCTTTCATATTTATATTTAATCTTTTTGAAACTTCTAAATATCTTTTAAACTGATTTCTGTTTTTCCTGCATTTTTTTTTAAATTCTGCATAATTAAAAAATTACCTTAAAATCTTTCGGATTCTTTTTTGACAATTTTGGAAATCTTTTGAATTGACTTGAAATGTTCTTAAATTAATTTTTTTAAATAAAAAATCACTTTTAATTCTTAAGAAAATTCTTTCATTTTCTTGAAACTGTTTAAAATTAAGCTATTAGCTCGCAATCTTCAGCAATCTAAATTTTATTTTAGATTTTTCATAACCTTTTCGAGTTTTAAATTATTTTCGATTTTTCTAAAACTTCTAAATATCACTTAAAATTATGTACTCAAATTTTTCATAAACTTTTGTAATCAAGATTTAAAAATTTCAAGATTTTTCAGGATTCTAAATCTTGAAAAAACTTTTGAATTGTATTTCGAAATTTTTAAAAATCTACATTTTATTTCAAATTTTTTACATATTTTCCAATTTTAAATGAATTTTGAAATTTTTTTTAAACTTTATAATTTATTTTAAAATGATTCGAATTTTCCCTTAAACTGTGAAAAAATTCTGCAAAACTGAAAAAAAAATTCTAAAAATCTTCCAGATTCTTATTTGATAATTTCGGAAATCTTTTGAAATGTTTAGAAATATTTCTAATCATAGTCTTAAAATAAATTTTGCAAAATAATAAATTATAAAAATTTTTCCCTGAAACCTTTTCAAAAATTTGTATTCTGTTGAAACTTTCGAAAATTTTTAAAAAGCTTCTAAATTTTTTGTTCCAAATTTTCAAAAATCTACATTTTTCAACCAAATAATTAAATTTTTAACCAAATAGTAAAATGATTAACCAAAACTAAAATTTAAAAAAAAATCGACTTTCGCAAAAGTCGCAAACTTTTTAAAAATTTATTATTAAAAAACGTACTAAACGATATATAAATTATACGAATAAGTCGAATAAGTATTCTTTGGTTGAATTCAACTATTTTTTTATTTAAAATTAATGTGTATATGAAATTTAAAAAAATTAAAGCTTTTATAATTAATCTTTTTGAAACTTCTAAATATCTTTTAAACTGATTTCTGTTTTTCCTGCATTTTTTGTAAATTCTGCATAAATGAAAAATCACCTTGAAATCTTTCGGATTCTTCTTTGAAAATTTCGGAAATCTTTTCAATTGACTTGAAATATTGTTAAATTAATTTTTATAAATAAAAAATCACTTTAAATTTTTCCAAAAATCTTAAGAAAATTCTTTTATTTTCTTGAAACTTTTTAAAATTAAGCTATTGGCTCGCAATCTTCAGCAATCTTCAGAGATTTTTTAAAAACTTTTAAATATCAGTTAAAATTATGTGTTTCAATTTTTTCTAAACTTTTTTAATCGAGATTAAAAAATTTCAAGATTTTTCAGGAATCAAAACCTTGAAAAAACTTTAAAATATTTCTTCGAAATCTTTAAAAATCTACATTTTGTTTCAAATTTTTTTACATCTTTTCAAATTTTAAATGAATTTTGAAATATTTTTAAAACTTCCTAATTTATTTCAAATAGATTCGAATTTTTTCTAAAACTTTGAAAAAATCCTGGAAAATTAAACAAAAAATTTCGAAAAATCTTCCAGATTCTTTTTTGATAATGTCGGAAATCTTTTGAAATATTTCTAAACATAGTCTTAAAATAAATTTTGCAAAATAATAAATTATAAAGAAACTTCCCCGAAACCTTTTAAAAAATTTCTATTCTGTTGAAACTTTCGAAAATTTTTAAAAAGCTTCGAAATTTTGTGTTCCAAATTTTGTAAAATCTACATTTTTCAACCAAATAATTAAATTTCCAACCAAATAGGAAAATTTCTAACAAAAACCAAAATTCAAACAAAAAATCGACTAAATTATACGAATAAGTCGACTTAAATAAAAAGGACCAAACGAAAAGAAAAAAACAACAGTAAACTTATTAATTCTATCCCGAAAGATTGATGTATTAAATACAATTATACAATATATTAAATAATTAATAAAAATTCGTATTCTTTGCTTTAATTCAACTATTTTGTTATTTAAAATTAATGTATATATTAAATTAAAAAAATAAAGCTTTTAAGCAAAAATTATTTATATATATGGCGTGTTTTCGTCTCTTATTATTTATGCAGATTACTAACTTGGCACACATCGTGGTCAATTTGTTACATAAGATTGGACTAGAGGCTTTGGCAACCGCGTAAAAGCAACATTAAGTACGCGTATAATTCACAGCAATAAAATTTAGAGCCTTCAACCGCATTTAACTTTTCTCTTTTTCTCTCTTTTTTGCAAAATTGTTCTTATTTAACTGCAAAAAATGCTAATAGCTTAAAATTTACTTCACCTCCATCACCTTTTGGTAAACTAATGACCCATAATAAATAAACTGAATTTAAAACTGTAATAAATGCCAAGTATAATACTAGTAATGATATAAGTAAAATACTCAAATTTACCTATTTCATTTTTGGTTGAAAATTAATATTTTTTAGTTGAAAATTCATATATTTGGTTGAAAATTCAACTATTTTGGTAAAAAATTAAACTATTTCGTGTCGGTTCGAAAATTCAACTATTTTTTAAAAAATACTTATTTTTTGGTTCAATTTAAGTGGGCGAAAATTCGCTTTTTTTGTTCTGTTGAAAATTAATTTTTTTAACTCAAAATGTAGCTATTTTATTTTTAGTTTAAGACTTTCTTTTGTTTTTATTTAGTCAACTGTTTTCTGGAAAATTCGTCTTTTTGTGTTGAAAATTAATTTTTGATGCTGAAAATGTAACTCTTCTATTTTTGGTTGAAACATGATCCTTTTTGATTGAAAATTTAAATATTTGGTTGAAAATTGATCTATTTTTGAAGAAAATTCAACTATTTGTTGTGTTTATTTTTCAAATGAATAGTTTAATTTTTAACAAAATAGTTGAATCTTTTACGGAAATAGTTTAATTTTTAGCTAAGCTAACGACAAATGTAACTCTTCTATTTTTAATTGAAAACTTATCTTCTTTAGTTGGAAATTCAACTATTTTGGTAAAAAATTAAGCTATTTATTTTAAAATTTTAGTTTTTGGTAGAAAATTAACTTTTTTTTTTAAATTCAAAGTGTCGAGTGAAAAATTCAACTGTTTTGTAGAAAATTCATGTATGTTGTTGCAAATTCGTCTTTTTTGGTTAATTTTAATTGGTAGGAAATTCGTATTTTTTCTTTCTTGAGAATTAATTTTTTGAACTAAAAATGTAACTTTTCTATTTTTAATTGAAAACTTATCTTCTTCAGTTAAAAATTCAAAATATTTGGTTGAAAATTTAACTATTTTGGTAAAAAATTAAACTATTCATTTAAAAATTTTAGTTTTTTGTGGAAAATTAACTTTTTCTTGAAAATTCAAAGTGTCGAGTGAAAAATTCAATTGTTTTGTAGAAAATGCATGTTTTTTGTTGAAAATTCGTCTTTTTTGGTTAATTTTAACTGGTAGAAAATTCGCATTTCTTTCTTTTTTGAGAATTAATTTTTTCAAATAAAAATGTAACTCTTCTAGTTTTAATTGAAAATTGATCTTCTTCAGTTAAAAATTCAAATACTTGGTTGAAAATTTATCTATTTCCGTAAAAAATTAAACTATTTGGTGTCGGTTTGAAAATTCAACTATTTTGTTAAACAAAATTTTTTTTTCGTTCAATTTAACTGGGTGAAAATTTCTTTTTTTTTTCCAGTTGAAAAATAATTTTTTAAACTCAAAATGTAGCTATTTTTTTTAGTTTGAAACTTTTTTTTTAGTTTTTATGTAGTCAACAGTTTGGTGGAAAATTCGTTTTTTTTTATTGAAAATTAATTTTTCCTCAAATAAATATTTTAATTTTCAACAAAGTAGTTAAATCTTTTACTAAAATAGTTGAATTTTTAGCTAAGGAAGATGAGTTTTCTTCCAAAAATGAAATAGTTACATTTTCAGTTAAAAAATTTAATTTTCAACAAAAAAGAAAACAAATTTTATACCAGTTAAATTAAACTTAAAAAGACGAATTTTCAATAAAACACTTCAGTTTTCCATCCGCCACTATGAATTTTCAACTAAAAAGTGGATTTTGTACCAAGTACAAAATTTTTCAAATAAATAGTTTAATTTCTAAACAAAAAATTGAATTTTCAAGAAATAGTTGAATAGTTGAATTCTTAAGAATTTTAAAAGGCTTCAAGAGAATTAAAAAATTTCTTAAAATTTCCGGGCAAATTTAAAATGATTTTGCATTTAAAAAAATTAATTCCGAAAGATTCTTTAAAACCATTTCAAAAGATTTCCAAAATTGTCAAAAAAGAATCCGTAAGATTTTATGGCAATTTTTTAATTATTCAGAATTGAAAAATATGTAAGAAAACACAAAACATTTTTTTAAATATTTAGAACTTTCGAAAAATTAAAAAATTTATTAACAATTGAAAGTATTTCAAAACATTAAAATAAAATGTGAGAAAAATTCGAAGCTATTCAAGAAATTATTTTTGATTGCAAAAGTTTTCTAAAGTTTTCTAAAAGTGTCGAAAAAAATCTGGAAGATTTTAAAGCAATTTTTTTTTGGAAAGATTTTCAAAATTTTAGGAATAATTCAAGTGAGTTTAAAAAATGATTTCAATCTATAAAGATTTTTATTTTGAAAAAGAAACATTTGAATTCATCCAAAAAAGACAAATTTTCAACAAAATGCTCAAAAACTCAACAAAAAAATACTTATTTTTAACCAAAAAACATTAAATAGTTTTCAAAAGAGATGAATTTTTTACAAAAAGGTTTAAT
This sequence comes from Andricus curvator, assembly GCA_932195095.1. Classification (NCBI taxonomy): domain Eukaryota; kingdom Metazoa; phylum Arthropoda; class Insecta; order Hymenoptera; family Cynipidae; genus Andricus; species Andricus curvator. Next base: position 112,818 of record CAKNYM010051496.1, read on the forward strand.
TTAATTTTCATCCTAATTATTGAATTTTCAACCAAATATATGGAATTTCTATCAAGAAGATTAATTTTTTTATCCAAAAAATACAAATTTTGACCAAAAAAAACAAAGAATGATGAAACTTCAACAACAACAAAATATCTTTTTAATAAATCAGTTCAACATTTCTTTTAACCAAGCAATTATATTTTGAACTAAAAACGATCAATCTTCCACAAAAAATGTAATAGCTGACATTTCTATCCAAAAATATTTTTAATTTAAATCAAAAATAGTTGACTTCATTACAAATTTTTTTTTTAAATAGTTGAATCCTCAATAAAAAAGTGCGAAAAAAGACCAATTTTGAACAAATTGTTTACATTTTCAACCAAAGAGAGGAATAATCTGAAAAACGAGAGAATTTTCAACAAAATAGTTTTCAAACAAAAAATTGAATTTTCCACGAAAAAAGATGAATTTTAAACAAAAATATATTAATTTTAAACAGAAAATTTGTACCTTCAATGAAAAAAGATTATATTTCTACCAAAAGAGATGAATTTTCAAACCAAAAACTTTTTGGTCCAGAATAAAAACAAAATAAAAATTTCGAGTTACTATTTTTCTTAAATGTTCTTTGTTTATTTGCTTGAAGGACTTGAGGTTATTTAAATATAATTTTCCTATAGGTTTCTCGAAAAAATTTAAGCATTTTTTTGAAGATTTCAGATATGTCGAAAAAGTATGTAGAAAAATAATATTTTTTTTATTTTACAGGATTTTACCAAATTTTAAGAAAAAATTTAAGTTTGAAAAATATTTGAAACTTTTTGAAGCTTGGAAAAAATTGGACATTAGCTTATACATTTTACAAAGTTTTGAAATATTTTTAATCTTCAAAACTTAAAAAATCCTTAAATATCTCTTGAAATGACTCAAATTATTTCTAAAAATGTCCTAAAATATTTCGGATTCGTTTTTGATGATTTTGGAAATCTTTCGTAATACTTTAAAATCTTTTTGAATATTATCTTAAAATTATTTTAACAAAATATAGAATCACTTTGAATATTTTCAGGAATCTTAGGAAATGTTGTTATTATCTTGAAACTTTTCAAAATAATCACGAAAAACTTCGATTTTTAAAATGATTTCAACTTTTTTCCTAAAACTTTAATACTTTTGCAAATTTAAAAAAAAAATTGGAAAATCTTCCAGATTCTTTTTTGACGATTTTGAAATTTATTTGGAATGTTCTAAAATCGTTTTAAATACAGTGTTAAAATACATTTTATGAAATACAAAATTATTTAAAATTTTCCTACAAATCTTAAGAAATTTTTTGCATTCTCTTGAAACATTTCAAAATTCTTGAAAAACTTGAATTTTTTTTGCTGAATCTTCAAAAACTTAAATTTTGTTTTGAATGTTTTCAAATATTTAAAAATTGTAATTCACTATTTAATCTTTTTGAAACTTCTAAATATCTTTTAAAATGAGTTCGGTTTTTCCTGCATTTTTTTTAAATTCTGCATAATTAAAAAATGACCTTAATTTTTAAACCAAAAAGACAAATTTTCAACCATATAGTTTAATTTTTACTAAAAAAGATTTTTCAGTCATAAAAGATAAAAAATTTCAACCAAATTATAATTTTAGTTACAAAGTAATTTTGAATACAAAATAAACATTTCGTTTTTAAGCTTATTTGTTTATAAAGTATAATTTTTTATTTTTCAGGATTTTGAAAAATGTTAGAAAAAATTTGAGTCAGTTTGAAAAATATTTAGTACTTCTAAAAGTTTGGAAGATATCTTTCAAACTGACTCAAATTATTCCTAAAATTTTGAAAAAAAATTTCAAAATTAAAAAAAAATTACCTATCAATCTTCCAGATATTTTTGACATTTCTAGAAATCTTTCGATATTTTTTAAATTTTTCTGTAAAAATTAATTGTTCAAAATAAAAAGTCAATACAAATTTTCCCAGAAATCTCGAAAAAAGAATTTTATTTCCTTGAAGCCTTTCAAACATCTTCAAAATCTTGGAAATTGTTTTTAAAACCTTTAAAAATTTACATTTTGTTTAAAAACTTTAAAAATATGTTCAAATTACAAATTATTTTCTAATTATTTCTAAAACTTTTGAATCTTTTAAATATCTTTTGAAATTATTCAAATTTTTTAAAAGTTTTTCTTAAAATTCTGAAAAATTACCTTCAAATCTTCCAGATTCTGTTATGATACATAATTTTGGAAACCTTATGAAATCTTTTCAAATATTCTTGTAAAAGTAATTTTTCAAGATGAAAAATCAGTTTTAATTTTCCTATGATTTAAACATTTTTGTTCATTATTAAAATGTAAATTTTCTAAAACTTTTTAAAAATGCTTTTAGCTTCTAAATTAAGGTTGCATCTTTTTAAAACTTCTGAATTTCTCCTAATAATAATTTAAAACGTTTGAAAATCTTCGTCAGTTTTCTTTCAAAATTTATTTTTCAAATAAAAAACAGTTTAAATTTTCTCAGGAATTTTAAGAAATTTTTTTATTATCATGAAATTTATCAAAATCTTTAAGAAGCTTCAACATTTTTATTTCCAAATATTGAAAAATGTACGTTTTCTTCTAAATTCTTTGAAAAGGTTTTCAAGTTTAAAATTAATTTTGAATGTTTATAAAACTTCTGAAGTTCCCTTAAACATGATCGATTTTTTTATAAAACTTTGTAATCTTGATAATTTAAAAATTCAGCTTTAAAATCGCCCACATTATTTTTCGAAATGTTCAGAAATAATTAAAAATATTTTGAAATCTTTGTCAAATTTCTCTCAAAATTCATTTTTTTGAATTAAATATGAGTTTAAATTTTTCCGGGAATTTAAAGAAATTTTCTTTATTATCTTGAAACCTTTAAAAAAAATTTAAAACGCTTCTTCATTTTCGAAGTCTTCAAAAATCTACAAATTACATTTTGTATATATCAAAGTGCTGGTCGCCTTGGTCCCATTGATTGTTATTATTATTATTTAATATATCACAGTGAAACGTAAACATTCGATCATTTTAAGGCTGGAGGGGCCCCCACCTCTACCCCGACCCACAGGTTATTTTTGTCAAAGGACGTTCATTGGCTGCCCCAGCCTTGAATCGATGCGCGCGCTTCAAGCAAATTTTTCAACTGCGCATGTGCTGAAAAGCGCGGGTCTATTTGAAATTAATAAATACTATCAATAATAATACAGATAAATATTTATTAAAGCGGGAATTTGGTGAGCGAAACTCAGTAGGCACCCTGTATTACTAATGTTAATATTGAATAATTCCGCGGAAAAAATATTTTAATAACAATTCATCCATTTTAATATTTGGAACTGAGAAAATATTTTACAAATTTTTTAAAATGTTTTGAACATCGAATTTTGTGAAGTGCATATCAAAGTCTAGAAAAAAATTAAGATAAACTTCCTCGTTTCTCTTGACTTGTAGAGGGCATACGAATAGAAATTAAAAAAAAATCAGCATTGAAATTCACGTGCTTGAATCCCGTCACATTATTTGGTGTGCATATGCGTGAACTCACGGAGTACTTTCATATTACGATGTGTGTGAAGTACTTCAGGTACGTGCAGCATACAGCACATCTATAGACCTATAGTCTTCATTATATTCTCAGCGACTGCAATTTTGCGTGCATAACCATGTACGCTTTTATGAAAATATGCTTTAGAGACTTTTCATATACATAAAGTACGAATAATTAATTTACAAAGCGTTTCCATTTTCATCAAATTTAGCCATACGGAAATTTAATTCCCTCCAGAATGTGAAGAATGCTCGTATTTTATCATTCCATACCCGCATTTTCATCCGAATTGAATTAAATTTTAATTACAGAGAATTTAATAAACTGTGCTGAATATTGGAACCAATCCAAGATGGATCAATTTGATACTTGATTTAGTATAACAAACCTAGATAACATTTAGTACGTTTTCTGATCATATATTTTAAAGAACTCTTCTTTTTTCTCTGTTTTTAAGAAACATACGTACATCTTTCTCTAAAAAATAGGTGTGTCACGAAAATTTCGAAAGCATTGTTGTACAAGAATTAAATTTCCAACCAGAAATTATGAATTTTTAGCGAAAAAATTAATTCTCAACAAAATAGTTGAATTTTCAACCAAAGAAATAAATCTTCATTCAAAAAAAAACAAATTTTCAACAAAGTAGTTCAAATTTTACCCACGCAGTTGAATTTTCAATTGAAAAAGATCACTTTCCAACAAAATGGTTGAACTTTCAACCAGAAAGATGATTTTTCAACTGAAAATATGAATTTTTAACAAAAAAATGATTCCTTAACAAAGTGGTTCCAACTAAATTACCAAACAAAATAGTTGAATCATCAAGCAAAGATGATTAATTTTCAACCAGTTGCATTTTTATTCAAGAAAAATGAACTTTCTACTGAAACAGATGAATTTTTAAATGAAAAAATTTAACAACAACAAAATTTTGAAATAAATAGTCAAATTTTCATCGAAAGAAGGTTTCGGCTGACTTTTTAACACCAAACTATGAATCTGAAATCAATGAATTTTTAAATTCAAAAGTCAAATTTTCAACCAACAAAAAATGGTTGAATTTTCGCCCAAAAAGGATGTCAGACTTTTCAACGTCAAAATATGAGTTTTAAATGAGAAGTAAATTTTCTACGAAGATACTTGAATTTTCAACCAAAAAAAAATCGAATTTGTAAAAAAGCATTTGAATTTTCAACCAAAAAGGATGGCTTTTCAACATAATTTTCGAATTGTCAATCAAAAAGTTGCATTTTCATACAAGAAAGATTTAATTTGTACTAAAGCAGATGAATTTTGAAATCGAGAAGACAAATTTAAAAAAAAAATGTTCATTTTCATCCAAAAAAGATTTTAGTTTGACTTTTCAAAACCAAAATATGAATTTTAAACAATAAGTAATTTTTCTACGAAATAGTTGAATTCTCAACCGAGAAGGATGACTTTTCACAAATTAACGTAAATAAAACAAAAATTAGTTAGCAAATGTATTTGCTTCCGCATAGAGGAAGCATTAGTTATTTTTTCATATTCGTTCTTCATTTTGATATATTTAAAAATAGAAATTTAGAAAAAATACAAAATTACAAAATAACACAAACAATTTTTTAAATACAAAAACAAATGTGACAAATCAAATTTTGTATTCGAAATTATAATTTTTCGATCTGGAAAAGGGAAGGGAAAAGTTCTGTCGTACCCTACCCCTTTCCCAGCTTTATGATTTCTTCACAAAAATTGTCAGAATTATTCTATTTGAAAATTTATGATCAAAAAGTCTTTTCTACTCATGGCTCAACTTTGAATTATGTCGATGAAAAAAGTTTTTCTGTTTGAAACAGATGATTCAAATATTATAAATGAGCATAACTTCCTTAATCTTCAATAAAGTGTATTAATATTATAGATCAATCGATTCGTCTCGAACCAAGGAATCTTTTATATTCTTGCATCAACTTTGAATTATGTTGAAGAAAAAAGTTTTACTATAAAAAACCGTATTTTTGAATATTATGCATTACCATAGCTTCCTTAATCTGCAATAAAATGTATCAATGTTATAGGTCAATCGATTCGTCCTGCATCAACACAACTTTTCTATTCTTGCATCAACTTTAAATTATGAGAATAAGAAAATTTTTACTATAAAAATCGATTTTATAAATATATAAATTACCATAACTTCCCTACTCTTCAATGAAATGTATTAATATTGCAGGTCAATCGATTCGTCTCGAACCAAGGAATCTTTTAAATTCTTGCATCAACTTTGAATTATGTTGAAGAAAAAAGTTTTCCCATAAAAAACCGCATTTCCAAATATTATGCATTACCATAGCTTTCTTACTCTTCGATAAAACATATTAATATTATAGGTCAATCGATTCTTCTTGAATCAACACAACTTTTCTATTCTCGCATCAACTTTAGATTAGGAGAATGAGAACATTTTTACTATAAAAGTCGATTTAAAAAATATATAAATCACCATAACTTCCCTACTCTTTTGAAAAACGTATTAATATTATAGGTCAATCGATTCGTCTCGAACCAAGGAATCTTTTATATTCTTGCATCAACTTTGAATTATGTTGAAGAAAAAAGTTTTACTGTAAAAAACCGTATTTCGAAATATTATGCATTACCATAGCTTCCTTACTCTACAATGAAATATATTAATATTATAGGTCAATCGATTCTT
>CAKNYM010051496.1:119093-134882 GCA_932195095.1 Andricus curvator
TTTTTACTATCAAAAACTGATTTTCAAGATATATAAATTACCATAACGTCGCTACTCTTTGATAAAATGTATTAATATTGCAGGTCAATCGATTCGTCTCGAATCAACACATCTTTTCTGTTTTCGAATCAACTTTGAATTATGCTAATGAAAAAAGTTTTACCATAACAAACTATATTTTCAAATATTACGTATTACCATAGCTTTCTTACTCTTCAATAAAATGTATCAATATGATAGGTCAATCGATTTAACTCGAGTCAACACATCTTTTTTGTCATTGCACCAACTTCGAATTATTTTAATGAGAAAAGTTTTACCATAAAAAACCGATTTTCAAAATATATAAATTACCATAACTTCCCAACTCTTGGATAAAATGTAATAATATTATAGGTCAATCGATTCGTCTCGAATCAGGGAATCTTTTATGTTCTTGCATCAACTTTGAATTATGTTGAAGAAAAAAGTTTTACTACAAAAAACCGTATTTTTGAATATTATGCATTACCATAGCTTCCTCAATCTTCAATAAAATGTATCAATGTTATAGGTCAATCGATTCGTCTTGCATCAACACAACCTTTCTATTCTTGCATCAACTTTAAATTATGAGAATAAGAAAATTTTTACTATAAAAATCGATTTCATAAATATATAAATTACCATAACTTCCCTACTCTTTAATGAAATGTATTAATATTGCAGGTCAATCGATTCGTCTCGAACCAAGGAATCTTTTATATTCTTGCATCAGCTTTGAATTATGTTGAAGAAAAAAGTTTTCCCATAAAAAACCACATTTCCAAATATTATGCATTACCATAGCTTTCTTACTCTTCTATAAAACATATTAATATTATAGGTCAATCGATTCTTCTTGAATCAACACAACTTTTATATTCTCGCATCAACTTTAGATTAGGAGAATGAGAAAATTTTTACTATATAATTCGATTTTAAAAATATATAAATCACCATAACTTCCCTACTCTTTTGAAAAACGTATTAATATTATAGGTCAATCGATTCGTCTCGAACCAAGGAATCTTTTATATCCTTGCATCAACTTTGAATTATGTTGAAGAAAAAAGTTTTACTGTAAAAAACCGTATTTCCAAATATTATGCATTACCATAGCTTTCTTACTCTACAATGAAATATATTAATATTATAGGTCAATCGATTCTTCTTGAATCAACACAACTTTCCTATTCTCGCATCAACTTTAGATTATGAGAATGAGAAAATTTTTACTATCAAAAACTGATTTTCAAGATATATAAATTACCATAACTTCGCTACTCTTTGATAAAATGTATTAATATTGCAGGTCAATCGATTCGTCTCGAATCAACACATCTTTTCTGTTCTTGCATCAACTTTGAATTATGCTAATGAAAAAAGTTTTACCCTAACAAACTATATTTTCAAATATTATGTATTACCATAGCTTCCTTACTCTTCAATAAAATGTATGAATATGATAGGTCAATCGATTCGACTCGAGTCAACACATCTTTTCTGTCATTGCACCAACTTCGAATTATTTTAATGATAAAAGTTTTACCATAAAAAAACCGATTTTCAAAATATATAAATTACCATAACTTCCCAACTCTTGGATAAAATGTAATAATATTATAGGTCAATCGATTCGTCTCGAACCAGGGAATCTTTTATGTTCTTGCATCAACTTTGAATTATGCTAATGAAAAAATTTTTACTATAAAAAACCGTATTTTCAAATATTATGTATTACCATAGCTTCCTTACTCTTCAATAAAATGTATTAATATTATAGGTCAATCTATTTGTCTCGAAGCAACACATCCTTTCTGTGCATCAACTTGGAATTATATTAATGAAAAAAGTTTTACTATAAAAAACCGATTTTCAAAATATATAAATTACCATAACTTCCCTACTCTTTAATAAAATGTATTACTATTATAGGTCAATCGATTCGTCTCGAACCAAGAAATCTTTTGTATTCTTGCATCAACTTTGAATTATGCTAATGAAAAAAGTTTTACTATAAAAAAAAAAAACAGATTTTCAAAATATTATTGAGTGCTAAAGAAATGCAATAAATATTTTTCGAATCTCTTCGGTCAGTTTAAAGATATTAGTGGTGAAAATCATCCCTCCAAATTTCATGAATTTATCTGCAACCGTTTTCAAGTTATCGTGTTCACAAACAAATTTTCAAAAAATACAAAATTATAAAATAATACAAACAATTTTTTAAATACAAAAACAAATCAGACAAATGAAATTTTTTATTTGGAATGATAATTTTTCGAGCTGGAAAAGGGAACGGAAAAGTTCTGTTGCACCCTATCTCTTTCCCAGCTTTATGATTTCTGTACAAAAATGGTCAGAAAATTATTCTATTTGAAAATTTATGATCAAAAAGTCTTTTCTATTCATGCGTCAACTTTGAATTATGTCGATGAAAAAAGTTTTTCTGTTTGAAAGAGATGATTCAAATATTATAAATGAGCATAACTTCCTTAATCTTCAATAAAGTGTATTAATATTATAGACCAATCAATTTGTCTCGAATCAAGGAATCTTTTCCGTTCTTGCATCAATTTTGAATTATATTGATGAAAAAAGTTTTACTATAAAAAACCGATTTTCAAAATATATAAATTACCACAATTTTCCTACTCTTTAATAAAATGTATTATTATAGGTCAATCATTTCGTCTCGAACCAAGGAATCCTTTATATTGTTGCATCAACTTTGAATTATGCTAATTCAAAAAGTTTTACTATAAAAAATCCGGTTTTCAAAATATCTTTGAGTGCTAAAAAAAATGCAATAAATATTTTTTGAAATCCTTCGGTCAGTCAATCGATTTGTCTCGAACCAAGGAATCTTTTATATTCTTGCATCAACTTTGAATTATATTAATGAAAAAAGTTTTACTATGAAAGACCGATTTTCAAAATATATAACTTACCATAACTTCCCTACTCTTCAAGAAAATGTATCAATATTATGAGTCAATCAATTCGTCTCGAACCAAGGAATCTTTTATATTCTTGCATCAACTTTGAATTATGCTAATGAAAACCATTTTACTATAAAAAAAAAACCGAGTTTCAAAATATTATTGAGTGCTAAAAAAAATGCAATGAATATTTTTCGAACTCCTTCGGTCAACTTTAAGATATCAGTGGTGAAAATAAGCCTTCCAAATTTCATCAGTTCATCTGCAACCGTTTTCAAGTTATCATGTTCACAAAAAAGTGTGACATCTACACACACACATCCGGACAATTGCTTATTAGAACATTATATTAGACATTTTCAAATTGAGGAAGGTTGAATTAAATGAATTGAAAAATTTTGGAAAATGTTATCATTACAAAGCTTCCTCGATAAGCAAGAAAAATTATGTTGTTTGAAGGAAAGGGTGAGAAAACCATGTGTAACATTGTCCTAAATGATAAGTGAATACAACAAGGGACAAAGGGATATGGCTTCATGGTATAATCATAATTATAGAAGCATATTCTCCTTTTCGTACCTTTTTCTGGAATGTTTTTCTGTTTAAGAATAGACGGAATTTAAGAGCATAAGGTCTCCGAAGATTTGCAACGTGCCGGGCAGAGTGCCAAAAAAAGTGTAAAAATTAGCGAGTAAAATGTAAGTTATAGGTACGAGTAAGGAGCTCTAAATACATTTACAAGTTTCTTATTTCGTTTCACGAAGACTTTCGCGTAGGAAAACCTTATCGAATTATTTTGGCACACTTCCGGAATAAAAGATCAAGATGTCCTTTTATCATCCTGATTAAGTCGCGAGGAAGATACAGGTCAGAGACTACATAATTTATCGTTTGCACTGGAAACGCGCTTGAATTGTTTTCGACTCAGTGCAGATCTAACTTACTGGAAAGTATATAACCAAATGGATGGTGCGCTTTTTGAAAACACTTCTCGCAATTAGTGAGAAATATGTGCCTTGCGAAATTCGAAATTAATCTCGCCTCCATTGCCAACATTTTTCCAATTTATGGAGATAATTCGAACAACAAAACATTTATGGAGGACATTATTTGTAGAATTTTATCTAGTGAATCTAATTTATGAAGTAGATATTTTTCATTAAAATATATTATAAAAGCAGGGTAGCCAAGAATGTGGAACATTTAACTTTTCTGTAGAAAAATTCGTCTTTTTGGACTGAAAATTCAACAATTTGATATAGAAAATTCAACTATGTTTGAACATTCCCTTTTTTGTAGAAAATTATTATTTTCCCTGGCCAACAAATTTTTACAAAAAAGTACAAAAAATTGAAACCATTTTTACAGGAATCTACAAATAAATTCAATAAACTACAAACAAAATTATAGGAAAGTACAACTTTTTTCTATTATTGGGACGAATTTTGTACTTTTTTGTATTTTTTCCGTATATTGCTGTATTTAATTGTAGTTTCAATTTTTTACAAGAATTTACAAAAAAGTAAAACCACAAGAATCTACAGAAATTCACAGCTTTTGTGGCAAAAAACTTGTTCTTTTTCGACAAAGGATGATGAATATTTAGAATATGGTTGAACATTGAAGGAATTGTAGAATACTAAATGACCATAATGAATAATCGTTATTAAACAACAAAAAACCTTACGTTTGAAGTTTTCTTTTCAAATATATAACAATCGATTAGATACCATATATGTCATTTAAAATTATGTCATTGCAATGTTCTTAATATTTGTCGCCCTAGGTCGAAAAAGAACAACTTTTTGACTGCAAATAAAAATTGAACATCAATTGACAAAAAATTGAACACGGCCATTGAAATTAAAAGAATCGAACTCTTAAGGATAAAAATCCTTTCATTTGAAGTTTTAAGAACTTAACAGAAAAGTAAAAAACTCAAAGTTGAATACTTTTGAATACGAGACTTTTAAAATTAAAGCTTTAAACCTTTTTTTATTCACACGCTCTATAATTTACGCGCATGAAATGAAAGCTTTTAACTCTTTTCAATTGAAAATTTTGTAATTAAAAACCGTTAATCTGAAAAATTTATCACTGTAAACATTGTACAGTTTAAAGATTTAAAAAAATATAAATGCCTACTATCATTTGTAATACTATAAATTAAAGTATGAATAAAGCAAAAATTATATTATTTTAATCAATTTTAAGATAGAAACATTAATTTATACATCAAAATTTGTTTTCAAATCTTTTGAAATATTCTCTTTAAAATTTGATAAAAAAACATTGGAAATTTTTTCAAGAATCTAATGAAAACTTTGTTATCATCTTGGAACTCGGAATTTTTCCTACAATTTTTCGAAAATCCTGCGTGATTAGAAAAATTTCCTTAACATTTTCCATATTCTTTTCTAAAAATTTTGGAAATATTCTTTTAAAATTAGTTAAAAAAAATCATTCTTACTTTTTCTAGGAATATTGATTAAAAAATTGAATTCTTTTGAAACCTTTCAAAATGCTTCAAAAGCTTCTAAATTTTTTGTTCGGAATCTTCAAAAATTTACATTTAGTTTTAAATTTTTTGAAATTTTTCAAAAACTTCGATATATGTATGGATATATATATATATATATATATAATTAAAAAAAAGGGTTTTTATTTTCTTAAAACCTTTAAAGATCTTTAAAAAGCTTCAAAATTTTATATCAAAACCTTCAAAATTTTTGATTTTCAATAAGTTTGATATTATTTTTAAATAAATTTATACACACTTTTCAATAAGTTTTTTTTTCATTAAAATGCAATTCCCTGCATAAATGAAATTGCTGCTAGATTTTTTAATTTATTACAATGGCAGAGGTTTTTTTTTTTTGAAATTTTGTATTTTTTTTTAAAGTATTTATAAAAAGTTGAGAAAAAAATTTTATTGTAGAAACTTGCACTTTATTGTTGATTTTTTTTATTTTTCTACCAGATTTAATTATATTTTTTTGTTAAATTTTGTACATTTTTTTACAAAAAAGTACATGGTTTAACAAAAAATTACAGTTCTAGAAATGTGGTACATTCTTGCAAAAAAAAATCTTACACCAGGTTTCGGATTAAAAATTCTATTGTTTTGTAGAAAATTAATTTATTTTGCTCAAAAATTATAATATTTGATTCAGAAGTTATTTTTTTGTTGTAAAATTCACATTTTCGAGTTGAATATTTGATTATTTTGTGGAAAATTCAACCTTTTGGCTTGAAAATTCTTCTGTTTTGTAGAAAAATTGTCTTTTCAGATTGAACATTCAACAATTTGGTATAAGAAATTCAACTATATCTTTAAAAATTAACTATTTTGTAGAGAATTCTTATTTTCAGATTAAAAATTCAATTGTTTTGTAGAAAATTAATCTTTTCGGCTCGAAAATTCAATTATTTGATTCAAAATTGACTTTTTTGTTGAAAATTCATATTTTTGGGTTGAAAATTCGCCGGTTCCATTCAATATTTATCTTTTTGGCTAGTAAATTCAATAATTTGGTAGAAAATTCAACTGTTTGTTTGAAAATTCACTTTTATGTTGAAAATTTGTATTTTTGGGCTGAAAATTTAACTGTTTTGTAGAAAATTCAACTATTTGATCGAAAATTCAAATTTTTTTTAAAAAGTCATCCTTTTTGGTTGAAAACTCAAATGTTTTGTTACAAATTCGTCTTTTTTGGTTGGAAATTCAAGTATCTTCGGAAAAAATTTTCTTCTTGTTTAAAACTTACATTTTGACGTTGAAAAAACTAACTGAAATCTTTTTTGGGTTAAAATTCAACTATTTATTTAATTTAAAATTTTATTTTTCAAATTAAAAATTCATCTATTTTAGTAGAAATTGCATCTTTTTTGGATAAAAATTCATCTGTTCGGTTGAGAATTCCACAATTTTGTTAAAAAGTCATCCTTTTTGTTAGGAAATTCAACTGTTTTTTTTTTATAATTTAACTATTTCGTAGACAAATTACTTGTTGTTTAAAATTCATAGTTTGGTATTGGAAAATTCAACTAAAACCTTGTTTCGATGAAAATTTGAATATTTATTAAAAAATTGTTTTTTTTTTTTATTAAAAAATTAATCTGCTTTAGTAGAAATTTTATCTTTCTTGAATACAAATGCAACTATTTGGTTGAAAATTAATCGTCTTTGCTTGATGATTCAACTATTTTGTTTGAACCACTTTGTTGAGAAATAATTTTTTGTTGAAGATTTATATTTTTATTTAAAAATTCATCTTTCTGGTTGAAAGTTCAACTATTTTGTTGAAAACTAATTTTTTAAAATTGATAATTCAACTGCGTGCGTAAAATTTGAACTGCTTTGTTGAAAATTTGTTTTTCTCAATGAAGATTTATTTCTTTTGTTGAAAATTCAACTATTTTGTTGAAAATAAATTTTTGTTGTTGAAATTTCATATCTTCTGGTTGGAAATTCAATTTTTGTACAGAAAATTCGTCGTTTCGCTTGAAGGTTCAACAATTTAGATAAACTTTTTTTCATAATTGAAAAATCTTCATTTGTTGAAAATTCGTCTTTGTCGTTTGAAAGTGATCATTTTGAAATGAAATTTTATCCTTTTTGGATGAAATACCAATTATTGCACTTTTTTGTTGAGAAATTAACTTTTTAGGTTGAAAATTCAAGTATTTTCTTAAAAAGTAATCTTTTATGATACAAAAAGTAATTTATTTGTTTAAAATAAATAAATTTGAAAATTTGTGTCTGATAAATTGTTCTCTTCCGTTTATAAAAGATCCTATTTTAAAAAATATGTGAAGAACAAAATGCTGGTATTTGAATGTTAATGATCAGCGAAAATGAAAAATTGGCCAAGGAAAAAACCAGGGTATTTTGAAAATCAATTTTTCACGCTGCAAATAATGTTATTATTATACTTCTTTTTATTTTTTAAATTTTTAGATTTTTAGATTGATCTAGAATTCCCGTGTTATTTATTTGAATAACGCGTTTTTCCGCAACCAAGATCATTTAGGACAATGTTGCACATTTTTTTCTCACCTTTTCCTTCAAACACCATAATTTTTATTTTATTTCCGTTAATTATGAGGCTTCATGCATGTATTCAGTCTGCACAACATTCTTTGCAAGTCTTGGATTGACTCTGTCATAACAACCTTATCATCTGCGAACGCTAACCCACGTACCCTCGCTGTCCCGAGATCCACACCTTCTTCGTCAAAGAGGGTCATTCTTAGACACTTGTCCATGAATATAATAAATAGCATTATCTCAAAATACAAAAAAATTCCATTGCAGTTTGAAGTCCCATATCTTATTACTTCTGGAAACCATAAGTTACCATAAGTGTAATCCGTCCCTTATACTGAAGTTTTCGATCGACAACACCCCTCTGTAGTTTTCCAGTTGTCTGATAATTATTAAGATCTCGTCTAATTAGTCTTGCGCTAATGAAGACCCGGAGGGGTTTTTCCATTTTTCGAAAAATAAAGGACTTCAATACTAACCCAGTGAAGAGAATGGATGGTTATCTTCGATGTTGGGAGCCAAAAATGAACTAACGAGTAAATAGGTCACCGAGTGTGAGAGCACTTTGAAGAAGTAATCGATTAAAGATAATAAGTATATGCGAGTTGGCACAACCTCTTGCATCATTGTACCTCTTAAAAAGAAGATCAAACGTCTATCCAAGCCCCGCAACGGCAAGATAAGAGCCTGAGGAAGAAAGGGTGAAAGGTGGCGTTACTGGCGTTGATCGATACCTCATTCCATTTAAAAATTTTCAATACCTTTCCTTTGCACTCAAACCTTATGGGCACTAAAAAAAGCTGATTTTACTTTTGAAAGCGTATAATTGGATTGGAAGACTTTGAAAAGCGTATGTAATTGGATTTAGAGACTTTGCACTGAAAATGTGTTTTCAGTCAGTTGGCACAGCAAAAGCTAAATAAGCTCTATACGATCGAATACTTAAGTGAAAACGAAATTAGGAACTGAGTTTAATTTTAGAGCTATGAATCTTTAAAGAAAAAAACGTAGTTAAAATAGTTCAATTTTTCTTTTATTCCGTAAATTTAAAAAATCCCCTGAAAAACCATAAATCGAGAATTTTGACCCAATTTTTTCTTTTTTACAAAGCTTTGATTCTATTTTAGGGAAAATTAAGGGAGGACAGTAGGGGAAGTGAGGGTAAATGGGGGATGGGAAGGAGGGGAAGTAGGAGAAATGAGGGGTGGGAGTAGGGGAAGCGAGGAGAACTTTTGAGGAGTAGGGGACATGGGCGGAGTTGGAGCAGCAGGGGAAATGGGAGGGGGGAAGAGATGTGAGTGTAGGGAATATAGAAGAAGTGAGGGGAGAGGAATTTGGGAAAGTTATAGAGAATGAGGGGAGGGGAAGTGAGGGTGAATAATAGCGGGGGAAATAATGGTAGTGAGGGGAAGTGAGAGGAAAGGTGGGTTGGAGAAGTAGGCCAAATTATTGGAGGGATTTAAAGGGAAATGAGGGGTGAGGAATTAATGGAAGTTGGGGGAGGGACAATAAGGGAAGTAGGGGGTGGTAGGGTAGTGCGAGTGAGTTCGGGGGGCGGGAGCAGTGATGGCTGAAGAAGGAAAGTCGTGAAAGGGAAATGTCAGTTGGAGAAAGTGAGAAGAGGGAGATTAGTGGAGTAGGAATTTGCGAAAGGAGGGGTAGCGATGGATGAGTGAGGAGAATTTTGGAGAAGTAGGAGAACTAGGAAAATGGGGGGAGTAGAGACAGTAGGGGAAATGGAGAACAAGAACTAAGAGAAGTGAAAGAAAGGAATCTCGGGGAAGTGACGGCAGAACAATTAGGGAAAGTGATGAGGAATAAGGGAGGTGTTATGAGGGGAGGGAAAATATTGGTAGTGAGGAATATGGAGGAAAATGTGGGAGGAGAAATTATTTGAGGGATTCAAGGGAAATGAGGGGTGAAAAAGTTATGAAAATGGGAAGGGGTCAATAGGGGAAGTGGGGGGAAAGTGGTAAAAGGGGAGTGTAAGTTGGGGAAGTGAGAAGAGGGGGAAGTAGTGGAGTAAGAAGTTGGGGAAGGGAGGGGAAGCGATCGTTGACGTGTGGGTAGGGGAAGTAGTAGGGGTAAGGGATTTCGAATATGTCCTAATATTTCAACCAAAAATATTGCATTTTTATCATAATAGATGAATTTTTATCAAAAAAGTGTAATTTTCAATCAAAAAGATGAATTTTCAAACAAAAAGATTCATTTTCTGCAAAAAAGACGAATTTCATCGAAGGACATGAATTTTTAACTCAAATAATGAATCTTCAACCAAAATAATTAATTTTTAACAAAATAGTTTAACTTTTAACCGAGTAGTTGAATTTTCAACTAATGAATATGAATTCTTAACGAAAAATTTAATAGTTTATTTTTCAAACAAAAAAGATATTAATTCTAAATGAAAAACAGATGAATTTATCCATTGAAGACGAATTTTCAACAAAATAGTTGATTTTTTAACAAAAACCAAATTTTAGTCAAGAAAAAGGAAAAGAATTTCAACTAAATTCTTGAATTTTCAAGCCAAAAAGAAGATTTTTTCAATAAAAAAGATGAGCTTTTAACCCGAAAATATGAATTTTTAACAAATAATTTAATTTTTAACTGAATATTTGAATTTTCTAGCAAAATAGTTGAATGTTTAACCGAAAAAGTCGATTTTTCAACAAAATATTTGATTTTTCAACAAAAACCAAATTTTTAGTCAAGAAAAAGAAAAAAATTTTTAACTAAATTGTTGAATTTTGAAGCCAAAAAGAAGATTTTTTTGATAAAAAAGATGAAATTTTAACCCGAAAAAATGAATTTTTAACAAATGATTTAATTTTCTAAGAAATATTAAAATTTTCTAGCAAAATAGTTAAATGTTCAACCGAAAAATTCGAATTTTCAACAAAATAGGTACATTTCCTACAAAAGAGATAAATTATCAACTAAAAATATGAATTTTCAACTGATAATGTTATAGTTGATATTTAAACCAAAAAAGATTTTAATTTCAAATAAAAAATAGATGAATTCATCCAATAAAGATGAATTTTCAACTAAATTTTTCAACTAAAAAAACTAAATAGTCTAATTTTCTCCCAAAATTGTTGAATTCTTAACCCAAAAAATCTAATTTTCAACAAAATGGGTACATTTACAACCAAACAAAAAATTGAATAGACAAATTTTCACTCTAAAAAAATGTATTTTCAATTTAAAAAAAATTCTACTTAACGGTTGAACCTTCAACAAAAAAAATTGATTTTCAACAAAGTAGTTTAACTTTTAGCCAAGCAGTGGAATTTTCAACCAATAAGATTAATTCTTAACAAAAAATGTAAAAGTTCATATTTCAACTAAAAAATGCTTTTATTTTGAATTAAAAACAGTTTAATTCATCCAAAAAAATACGAATTTTCAACAAAATTTTGAATTTTCTACCAAAAAGATGGATTATCAAAAAAAAATGTACCTAATGGTTGATAATTAAAAAAAAAAAAATCTGCCCGCTTCGCGGGCACATTCTCATCGCGCGCTTCGCGCGCGGCTCGCTTCGCTCGCAAGTTTGAGCGCGCCTAGGGCGCGCAACTGTTGGATCTCGCGCTTCGCGCTCGATCATATATTTATCTCGCGCTTCGCGCTCGATTATGTATTCACCTCGCGCTACGCGCTCGGGCGTATCTACATCGCGCTTTACGCTCGGTTGCTCTAGATTTTTCAACTTCGTGTTCGACTTCGATGAAAAGAAAAAGTTTGTTTGCAAATATTAGAAAATTATCAAAACCTCTACATATTAAGTGATTGTTAAATTTGTTTTTATTTTAGACTGAAAAGGAACTTCATTTACTCAAGGTTCTATCGACCTTAAGGAACACATTCTCATCCAGACACTCGCGCTTCGCGCTCGATATTTGATTTGAAAATCATTTGAACCTTGCGTTCCACGCTCGGTTCTGTGCATTTGATTTTTCTATTTTCAATGCTGTTTTTTACGAATAAAACAAAAACTACGCGTCATATCAAAAAGTGAATGATAAGAAATTTGTAGATCTTTTTTGGGTGCACAATTTTGGTGGAATGATCTTTTCTCGTATCTTGCATAGTTTCACAGCAAAATGGAATTTTTGATTATTTTTTTGTGCGATCAAAATTTGAATTTTTTATTTTTCAAAAAATTCAAAAAGTTGTTATGAAAATATTGTAGGGCGTTCAAAAAGCAACGTTTTTCTCCTCTTGACTTTTTTTCATATCGTGCGTTTTTCGGCCTAAAATGTACATTTTCGTTTGTTTTTTGGAATTTTGAAAATGCTATAACTCCAGTAATTTTTGTTTTATCACGAAAAGTCATTAGAATATTTTGTTCGTCATTTTGCGTACTACTAATAACCATACATAGAATTTTTAAATCTTCAAAAAAAGTGGTCTCAAAAATTTTCAAAATGTGCTCACTTTTTGAATTTTCATCCAAAATAGCTGGTTAACGAACTCGTTCTCTATTTTTCGGCCATAAAAAAGTGTGCCAAAGCTCAATCAAATCTGATCATTTTTTCGAAAGTTATCGTGGCTACAGACAGACAGACAGACAGACAGACAGACAGACAGACTACAGACAGACAGACACCTTGGTAAAAACCGTTTTTTCTGGCTCAGGGGGTCTCAAAACGTGGAGATTTGATGAAAACCGACTATGTCAAATTTTACATAAAACCAATACCTTCTCATTAGAATGAGAATGTAAAAATTAAATTTAAAACAGTTACATTCATTCAAAAAGGCGACTTTTCAACAATATTTTTTATTTATTTAACAGACTTTTTAACCAATTAACTTTTTTCAGTCAAAAAAGAACATTTTTATTGAGTTTGTTTTATTTTATAATAAATTATTTGAATTATCAATCAAAACAGATTAATTTTCAACCAAACAGTTGTATTTTTAATAAAAAAAAAGATTAAATTTCTACCACAAGAGATGGATGTTCAAACCAAAAAGACGATTTTTCAACAAAATTGTCGAATTTTGAAGTAGAACGACGAATTTTTTACAAAACAGTTGAATTTTTAACCTGAAATTATGAATTATTGAATTTTCAACAAAATAATGGAATTTTGCAACCAAATGATAAAATTGTTAATAAAAAAATATAAATTCTCAACCAAAAATATAATAGTTGACTTTTCAACCAAAAAGAATCAACTTTCTAAAGAAACCATTATTTCAAAAAGAAAATTTTGATATTCAAAACGCAACAACACGATATCTAGTGTATTTGTTCGCGTCTTCGAGACGCATCAATCGACCTACTGTTTAAACTATTATGTCCCACCAGTACCGATTTATGAAGTTTCAAAAGAAATGAATTATTCTGTTTATATGAGAAAAACTTTGTTGATATTCAAATTATACCAATACTATATGTAGCGTATTTGTTCGCGTCTTCGAGACGCATTGATTGACCTATTGTCAAACTTTTTATGACCCACCGATTTATGAAGTTTCAAAAGAAATGAATTATTCTGTTTATATGAGAAGAACTTTTTTGATATTCAAATTATACCAATACTATGTGCAGCGTATTTGTTCGCGTCTTCGAGAAGCATTGATCGACCTATTGTTTAAACTACTATGTACCACCAGTACCGATTTATGAATATTTAACAAAATAGTTCATTCTGCTTACATGAGAAAAACTTGTTTGATTTTCAAATTATACCACTACTATATGTAGCGCATTTGTTCGCGTCTTCGAGACGCATTGATTGACCTATTGTCGAACTTTTTTTGACCCAACAGTACCGATTTATGAAGTTTCAAAAGAAATGAATTATTTTGTTTATATGAGAAGAACTTTTTTGAGATTCAATTTATACCAATACGATGTGCAGCGTATTTTTTCGCGTCTTCGAGAAGCATTGATCCACCTATTGTTTAAACTATTATGTCCCACCAGTACCGATTTATGAATATTTAACAAAATAGTTCATTCTGCTTACATGAGAAAAACTTGTTTGATATTCAAATTATACCAATACTACATGAAGCGTATTTGTTTGCGTCTTCGAGATGCATTGATTGACCTATTGTCGAACTTTTTATGACCCACCAGTACGGATTTATGAAGTTTCAGAAGAAATGAATTATTCTGTTTATATGAGAAGAACTTTTTTGATATTCAAATTATACCAATACTATATGTAGCGTATTTGTTCGCGTCTTCGAGATGGATCAATCGACCTATTGTTTAAACCATTATGTCCCACCAGTACCGATTTATGAAGTTTCAAAGAAATGAATTATTTTGTTTATATGAGAAAAACTTTTTTGATATTCAAATTATACCAATACTATATGTAGAGTATATGTTCGCGTCTTTGAGACGCATTGACTAACCTACTGTCGAAATTTCGATTACCCACCAGTACCGATTTACGAAGTTTAAAAAAAATGGTGTATTCTATTTATATGAGAAAAACTTTTTTTATATTCAAAATACAACAATACGATATAATTTGGTTGAAAATTTTATTCTCTTGTTGAAAATTGAAACTGGTTGAAAATTCGTCTTTTTGGTAGAAAATTCATCTTTTTGGTTTAAAAATCGTCTTTTTTGGTCTTTTATTGTTGGAAATTTATCTTTTTTAGTGGAGAATTCCACTATTTAATTAAAAATGTATATATTTTGTTGAAAATATAACTATTTTGAAAAAAATCGTTCCTTTGTGGTTGAAAATTAATTTTTCAACTACAAAAACTAGTCCATTTTTCGTTGAAAATTTATCTTTTTTTATTAAAAATTTAACCATTTGGGTAACAATGTATCTTTTTTGTCGGAAATTCATGTATTTTGTTGATTTGTTTTTACTGGAAATGAAACTATTCCATTTTTGGTTGAAAATTGAACCATTTTGTTGAAATTTTTTTTCAGTTGAAAATTAAGTTTTCAACCTAAAATTTTAATATTCCATTATTGGTTGAAAATTGATATTTTTTCATTTAAAATACAACTGTTTGCTTAAAAATACATGTATCTTGTTGAAATTTTTTTTTGGGTTAAAAATTAATTAATGTTGATTGCAAATTTTTTTTTTCAAATTATTCTTCTTGATTGCAAATTCTTCTTTTTGGTTGAATTTTCGTCTTTTTGGTAGAAAAGTAATCTTCTTTGTTTGAAAATTCAAGTGTTTTATTAAAATTTTGTTTTTTTGTTGACAATTAATTTTTTTTTAATGAAAATTTAACTGTTCCATTTTTGGTTAAAAATTCATTGTTTTTGGTAGAAAATTCGTCTTTTCAGTTAGAAATATATTTAAGTTCAAAATTGAACTATTTTGGTGAAGATTTGTTTTTTTTTCTTGATTGGAAATTAATATTTTTATTTAAAATTGAAATATTCTATTGTTGGTTTACAATTTATCTTTTTCAGTTGAAAATTCAACTGTTTGATGATAACAAAAAATGTCTTTTGTTGAAAATTTGTTGTTATTTTTTTGTTGCAAATTAATTTCGAGAACTGAAAGTTTAATGATTCCGTTTTTGGTGAAAATTGATCTTTTTTAATTGTAAATTAAACTATTTAATTAAAAATTCGTCTATTTTGTTGGAAATTAATTTTTTTGGTTGAAAATTCATCGTTTCGTTTGAAAATTCGTCTTTTTTGTGGAAAATTAGTCTTCTTGATTGGAAATTAATTTCTTTTTGGGTTGAAAATTAATTTTTCAACAAAGTTTTTTTTTTAATTATTCTTCTTGATTGCAAATTCTTCTTTTTGGTTGAAATTTCGTC
>CAKNYM010051496.1:152766-166105 GCA_932195095.1 Andricus curvator
TGAGAGGGAGAGGGAGAGGGAGAGGGAGAGGGAGAGGGAGAGGGAGAGGGAGAGGGAGAGGGAGAGGGAGAGGGAGAGGGAGAGGGAGAGGGAGATGGAGAGGGGGGCGGTGGAGCGAGAGGGGGCGATAGAGTCGTAGGTTAGGGAAAGGAAGAGTAGAAGGATGGTAATAGGAGAAGGTGGAGGGGTGAATTTGCGGAATGTGTAGGAGATAAGGATATTGTTGCGATAGTAATAGGGGAGTTACAGGCTATGATGAAGAGTAGAAAGAGGCTGAAGGAGACATCTACTAAAAATAAGTCAAGTGGGAGATGTTAGATAGGCTAGATTATGTGAGGGATCAAGTGACATCGGAGGGGCTAGGTGTTGTAGAGGAGGCAAGATAGGGAGAGAGGAATAGTTGGACAGACCTGAGGACCTAAGTGAGTCCTAAGTGACCGGTGGGGTGATTAGGGTGTTGAAAAGAGGAGGGAGGTGTATACGAGAGAATGTAGAGGTGATAAGGATAGTGTGACGATCAAAATAGAGGAGTTATAAGCTTGATAGAGGGTAGAGAGAGGACTGATCCTACTAAGGATATAGATTTTGGAGAGTGAACAGGATATGAATCGTGTGGTGTTAAAGTGTGATGTGTTGGTTAAAGAGCAGAAGGGAAGAGAGACAAATAATGGATGACTTTTCGAGAGCAACACAACCATTCCAATTACGTTTTCATTATCCTTGCAGAATTGAAGCAAAGCTCATCCTCATTCGTGAGTGGTGAGTGCAATTGGTTGGATGGAGAGAGTTTTCCACAAGAGGGATGAACTGCGTGGTATATGTTATATACAATGCAGACTTCTGCGTAATGTCAGGATGCATGTACATAGGTATGTTGAGATAGCACGGTAAGAGGCAGAAAACTTCGTTATCTCTTAAAAGCAGACAGCCTTCAGGAACCGATCCATTCTCGATTTACACGTTTACTCGTTTATGGAGGGTTTCGAGTACAGGTTATAATGGTACATATAATGGAACGTCTAGACTCTAAGACTCTAGACAGAGTATTCAGGAATCAGGTATGAAGCCAGCGCATCCCACACGATGCGAGAATCAGACTGCTATGGACCCTCAGACCAAACCAGAGTCCTAATTTCCTTCGTTTTGATTAATGTTACCTGCAGAGGCAGCAGTGAGGAAAATTACTTAGGGCTCTCGAATATTAGTTCGTTTCATAATAACTCCCTCGGGAACCGAGTGCCCTCCTTAATTCCT
Organism: Andricus curvator; assembly: GCA_932195095.1. NCBI lineage: Eukaryota > Metazoa > Arthropoda > Insecta > Hymenoptera > Cynipidae > Andricus > Andricus curvator. The sequence continues at coordinate 154,021 of CAKNYM010051496.1, forward strand.
CGTGGATCACATAACGACCCTGGGAATTCTTTTCATTTCAAAAATGATCATAATCTTTTGACAAAAGTACAGATTTAGTATGAAAAGATTCTCTAATGATGCCAAAGGCCAAAACCTACGGTTGGCAACCTTGGGGGGAGGGGGCTAATGGAGCCCCTTTTCCGCTCTTTCCCATAATCCCTTATTTTCCTCTTTTTTAATAATGTCAGTTTTTCCCCACTTTTAAGAAATTTCCCATTTTTCTCGATATTTCGTTTAAATTTTTGTTTTGGTTTAAAATTCCACTATTTCGTTGTAAATTGAATTGTTTTCTTGAAAACTCAAGTATTTTGTTGGAAGCTCATCTTTCTTGGTAAAAAATTCAACAAATTGGTTGAAAATTGAACTACTTTGTTGAGACTTAATTTTTCTTTAGGATTCACCTCCTTGGTTGAAACTGGAACTGTTCCATTGAAAATTCGTTTATTTTATTGAAAATCAACTTTTTCAAACTGAAAATTCAACTTTTATATTTCTAGTTGAAAATGTATCTATTTTAGTTGAAAATTCAACTAATTGGTTAAAAACTTATCTTTTTTAATTGAAAATCCATGTATTCTGTTCAAAATTGAAAGTTTTTTGGTATGAATTTAACCTTCTCAGTGAAAAATTAATCTTTTTCGTTGAAAATTCATCTCTTTGGTTTCAATTTAACTATTTTCTTGAAAATTTGTATTTTTTTATTGCATTCACTTGTTTTTTATTTAAATTTAAATCTTTTTCGGTTGAAATATCATCAATTACACTTTTTGTTGAGAATTCATCGTTTTTGTTTGAAAATTTAACTACCTGGTTGAAAGTTGAACTACTTTGTTGAAAATCAGTTTTTTGTGAAGATTCATCATGTTAGCTGAAAATTTATCTGTTGAGTGAAATTTTTTTTTTTAATTAAAATTTAACTAATCCATTTTTTGTTGAGACTTTATATTTTTAAATGAAAATTGATCTTTTCTATTTGAAAATTCAACTATTCCATTGAAAATTCATGTATTTTGTTGAGGATTTAATTATTTTTATGAAAATTTTCATTCTTTGGTTGAATTCAACTGTTTTCTTATTTAAAATGAAAATAGTATTCGGTTGAAATATGAAGTATTACATGCTTTTTTTGTTGTTGAGGATTCATCTCTTCGGTTTGAAAATTCAACTGCTTTGTAGAAAATTCCTCTTTTTGGCTTGAAAATTCAACAATTTGGTAGAAAATTACACAATATAGTTGAAAATTAACTTTTTTATTGAAAATTCAATTGTTTTGTAGAAAAGAAATCTTTTTTGTTTGAAAATTTACATTTTCGTAGATACCATCTTTTTTTGGCAAAAAATGCAATTTTTTGATGAAAATTCATCTTTTTGGTTGAAAAATCAACTATTTTGGTAGAAAATTAAAGTATTTGCTTAAAAATTAAACCATTTATTTGAAAATTTAACTACTTGGTAGAAAATCATCTATTTTGTTGAAAATTCGTCTTTTTATGTAAAAAATTCATTTTCTTTTTTGAATTTTTTTTTAGTGAAAATTTTCCGTGGTTTTTTTATTTGTCAACATTTATTTAAGGATTATTATTATTATTTATTCAATAATTTGAAAGATTACAAAAGCATTCTTAAAGATTTTAAAAATTATCAAAAAAGAATCTGGAAGATTTAAAGGTAAATTTTTTATTTTGAAATATTTTTAAAAATTTTAGGAATAATGCTCATCTGGTTAAAAGAGGTCAAACATTTTTCTTTGGTAACATTTTCACCTTTTCGGTTAAAAATGCAAATTTTTCTTGTTGAAAATTAATTTTTTTGGTTGAAGATTTAAATATCTTTTTGGTTTAAAATTCAACTATTTGGTTTAAAATTCAACTATTTTGGTAGAAAATTCAACTATTTGGTTGAAAGTTTAACTATTTATTTGAAAAATTATCAACTTTGATGAAAATTAACTTTTTGTTTGAAAATTCATTGTTTCGGGTTGAAAATTGAACTTCTATGTGGAAAATTCATGTATTTTGTTAAAAATTCGTCTTTTTGAGTAAAAAATTAATCTCCTGTTTTGAAAAATTATCATTTTGGTCCAGGATTCAAATATTTTATTAAAAAATTAATGTTTTTTAGTTGAATTCAACCGTTTGGAAATTCGTTTTTTTGTTTCTGAAAATTAATTTTTTTAAAGAAAAATGTAATTGTACCATTTCTAAAACTTATATTTTTAGTTGAAAATTCAACTATTTTTTTAAAGTCTTCTTTGTTGTCGAAAATTTAATTTTTTCTGTTAAAAATTTATGTTTTCGGGTTGAAAATTGACTGTTTTATTGGAAAACTCAATCCTTTGGCTTGAAAATTAAACAATTTGGTAGAAAATTAAAGTGTTTAATAAAAAAGTCGGTTTTCTAAATGAAAAATTATTGTTTCTCAATGAAAATTTATTTATACCGATTTTGGTTAAAAATACATTTCTCTTAGACTAAAATTTCAACTATTTGGTTGAAAATTCGTATTTTTTGGTTGAAAATGCAACTGTTTGGTTGAAAATTAATCTGTTTTGGTCGAGGATTCAACTATTTTGTAGATGATTTGTTTTTTTTATATTGAAAATTAATTTTTTAATGAAAATTGAACTGTTCCATTTTTGGTTAAAAGCTTATCTTTTTAGTTTAACAAATCAACTATTGGGTTGAAAACGTGTGTAATTTGTTGAAAATTCTTCTTTTTGTGTAGAAAAATAATTTTCATGGTTGAAAATTCAACTATCTGGTTAGAAATATCTCTAGTTTGTTGAAAATTCCTTTTTTTGGTCGAAAATAATCTGCTTGCTTGAAAATTCAAATTTTTGCTTAAAAATTTATGGTTTTTGTTGAAAATTCCTTTTTTTCGTTTAAAACTAATTTTTATAACTTAAAATATATTTTCGGGTTGAAAATTCAACTGTTTTGTATACAAAATTCGTCTTTTTGTCTTGGAAATTCAATAGTTTGATAGAAAATTAAACTATTTTTTAGACAATTTAATTTTTTTATAATAAAAGTTAATTTTTTCAATGAATATACATCTGTTTGCTTTTTGCCTAAGGGTTGATCTTTTTATTTTCGAAAAAAAGTTTTGGTTAAAAATTGATTTTTTTTTAGTTTAGGAATTCAACTATTTGGTTCAAAATTTCTATAGTTTGTTGCAAGATCGTCTTTTTGGTAGAAAAAATCTTCTTGGTTGAAAATTCCATTTTTTGATAAAAATTGATGTATTTTGTTGAAATTTTGTTGTTTTTGTCAAAAACGAATTTTTTGCCTTAAAATATACCTATTCGAGTAAAAATGAACGTTTTTGTTGAAACTATATATTTTTAGGTTGAAAATTTTTGGTTAAAAGTTGACATTTTTTGTTGAAAAATCAACTATTTGGTTAAAAGTTAATGTATAATTTGTTGAAAATTCTTTTTTTTGTGTATAAAATTAATCTTTTTGGTTGAAGATTCAACTATATTGTTAGAAATTTATATAGTTTATTAAAAATGCGTCTTTTTGGTACAAAAAAAAATCTTCTTGGTTGAAAATGTAATTATTTGGTTGAAAATTTATATATTTTGTTGAGAATTCGCCTTTTTTAGTAGAAAATTAATCTTCTTGATTGAAAATTTATCTTTTAGGTTGAAAATGTCATCATTTGATTGAAAATTCAACTGTTCTGTAAAGAGCTCGTCTGTTCAGCTTTCAAATTCCACATTTTTGTTTAAAATATAAAGTTTGAACAAAAAAGTGGAAAAAAATACATAAGTATTTTGTTGATAATAATTCGTCTTTTACAGTAGAAAACTAATCTTGTAGATTAAAAATTCATTTTTTTTTACATTTTGGATGAAATTTTTTTTCTTTATTGACTAAAAAATCTTTATTTGTTGAGAATGCAAGTCTTTTTTTTAAATTTCCTCTTTCTTGATTTAATTTAACTGTTTCTGATTTAAAATGAAAGTCTGCCCTTTGTTAAAATTTTTTTAAATTTTGTTTGTGAGTTTTTTTTTTAAATTCGTAACTACTTGTTTGAGAATTGAACTACTTTGTTAATTAATAAGAAACAGTAAGATTTGACAAAACTCTCCTCTCTCAAATCGTCTCACGTCATTTTTTCATTATCTGCAAATAAATTCTGAAAAAAAAATGTTATTCGCAAAAATTACGTTAGACAAGAGGTTCAGGGGGGGGGGGGGGTTGGCAAAACTTACGGATCCTAACAAAGTTTGGTACGTGGCTCAAAATTTCAGAAAAAAAATCTTGATTCGAGAACATAACAAATGATCTGCAAGAAAAATGACATCGTTTAGGAACATCTTTACAGCTTTTTTGAAAGACGTCGAATTTAATTGACCTAATTATTAAAATTGTGTAGGAAGATTTTTGTATAAAAAATTATCAAAAATTATCAAAAAATGAATTCATAAACGTTTTGACCACGGATAGGGATCGTTCTGAGTGCCAGATATTTAATTGAAAAATAAACTTAAAATTAAATCTTTGGTGCTAAGTTGATGCATGAATTCAATTCATGCATCAACTTAGCACTTCTATGGCGTGCAGCTCCTCTCTCTCTTTCTCTCTCCGTCACTCTTTCTCTCTCCGCTTTTCTCTCCGTCTCTCTCTAGAGAGAGACTGCTAAGTTGATGCACGCATTCCCTTTTTTTACCAAATATTGCATACCAAAGATTTAATTTTAAGTTTATTTTTCAATTAAATATCTGGCACGGAGGAGGACCCCTATCCGTGGTCGAAACGTTTGCCAATTCATTTTTGTATGAAATGCATGTTTGTAATTATGTATGTAACTTCTCATAAGACCCTAATGCAATTACAAAAATCTTCCTAAACAACAAAAATGACAGGAATCTTTTTCTGTGTACTATTTAAAGATGGAAATCGAGATGCAAACAGTGGGCGGAGAACTGAGAAGGGTAAAAGTCGAGGAAAATGTCTTGCTGAGCCAAAGTCATTTTTCCATTGACTTGCATTTTCACGCTCATCAGATGAAGGATTGCCAACCGGCTAATTGTCGTCAATGAATTATAGAGATCCTGAACTCTCATGGGCACTGGTGCATAATAATGATACCAGGATTTGACACCCTCGTTACCTTGACATAGTCAATTATTATACTTTGACACAATGGCAGCCACCAGTAATTTTGTGGGATGCCTTAGGCTCAGGTCTTAGGACCTCGCTTAGGACCCATAGGTCAAATACCTCGTGGAAAATTATAAATCTTAATCCTGATGGACGACGGGTACCAAGGACTCGCGGGACGCTGGCACAATGGCATTTCTGCAAAAGTGACGGCGAAGAAAAGGGACATTTTCACATAAAAGGCACTGGGTCGCCCTTAATGTCAAAGGGATTTCTTAATATCGGAAGGGATTTCGGAGAATAAAAGTTTCGAAAAAAGTGGACAATAAAGGAATTTAATGGTGATCCTTTTTTTAAATCTGCTCGATTCGCATTTTTAAGTTTATTGGCATAGAGACTTAACAAATTCACCTATTCCCCTTTTTTACTCTTGTTTAGAGAATTTTTCTTTTTTTTGCTGTTCTTCAGAAACTCTAACTTCAATTTTGAGTTATGTTAATGAAAAAAGTTTTACTATAGAAAACAGTTTTTTCAAATATTATGCATTTCCATAGTTTCCTTACTGTTTAGAAAAAATGTATCAATATTATAGGTCAATCGATTCGTATCAAATCAACACATCTTTTCTATTCTCGCATCAACTTTAAATTATGAGGATGCAAAAAATTTTATTATAAAAATCGATTTTAAATATAATATGAATGAAGATAACTTCCTTATTCTTTAATAAAATGTATATTGATATTATAGGTCAATCGATTTGTCTTGAACCAAGGAATATTTTTTATTCCTGCATCAACTTTGAATTATGTTAAAGAAAAAAGTTTTACTATAAAAAACCGTATTTTCAGATATATCGATTCGACTCGAATCAACACATCTTTTCTTTTCTCGCATCAACTTTGAATTATGAGAATGAGAAAATTATTACTCTAAAAATCGATTTTATAAATATATAAAATACCGTAACTTCCCTGCTCTTTAATAAAATATAATAATATTGTAGGTCAATCGATTCGTCTCAAACCAAGGAATCCTTTATATTCTCGCATCAACTTTGAATTATGCTAATGAAAAAAGTTTTACTATAAAAATCGATTTCAAATATAATATAAATGACGATAACTTCCTTACTCTTTAATAAAATGTAATAATATTATAGGTCAATCGATTCGTCTCAAACCAAGGAATCTTTTATAATCTCGCATCAACTTTAAATTATGTGGATGAAAAAATTTTTACTATAAAAATCGATTTTAAATATAATATGAATAACGATAACTTCCTTACTCTTTGATAAAATGTATTAATATTATAGGTCAATCGATTCGTCCTGAACCAAGGAATATTTTTTATTTTTGCATCAACTTTGAATTATGTTAAAGAAAAAAGTTTTACTATAAAAAACCTTATTTTCAGATATTATGAATTACCATAGCTTCCTTACTGTTCAATAAAATGTATAAATATTATAGGTCAATCGATTCGTATCGAATCAATACATCTTTTCTATTCTTGCATCAACTTTAAATTATGAGAATGAGAAAATTTTTACTCTAAAAATAAATTTTAAAAATATATAAAATATTTTAACTTCCCTACTCTTTATTAAAATGTATTAATATTGTAGGTCAATCGATTCGTCTCAAACCAAGGAATCCTTTATATTCTCGCATCAACTTTGAATTATGCTAATGAAAAAAGTTTTACTATAAAAATCGATTTCAAATATAATATAAATGACGATAACTTCCTTACTCTTTAATAACATGTAATAATATTATAGGTCAATCGATTCGTCTCAAACCAAGGAATCTTTTATAATCTCGCATCAACTTTAAATTCTGTGAATAAAAAAATTTTTACTGTAAAAATCGATTTCAAATATAATATAAATGTCGATAACTTCCTTACTCTGTAATAAAATGTAATAATGTTATAGGTCAATCGATTCGTCTCGGACCAAGGAATCTTTTTTATTCTTGCATCAACTTTGAACTATGCTAATCAGAAAGTTTTACTATAAAAAACCGATTTTTAAAATATTGTTTAAATATTTTTAGAAATCCTTCGGTCAATTTTAAGATGTTAGTGGTGAAAATAAGCCCTCAAAATTTCATAAATTTATCTGCAACCGTTTTCAAGTTATCGTGTTCACAAAAAAGTGTGACATCCACCCACACACACACACAACCGGACAATTGCTTAGAACATTGTATTGGACATTTTTAAATTAAGGAAGATTCAATTAAATAAATTAAACATTTTTAGAAAATGTAACCATTACAAAGCTTCCTCTATGAGGAAGCCAAATCTAATTTTTTGTTTGAACACTGAATTTTCGGCAAAAAAGTTAATTTTCTACCAAGTAATTAATTTTTTATATAAACAGTTACACTTTCAACTAAATAGCTGAATTTTCAACCAAAAATAGTTGAATTTTAACGAAAAAAAGAGATAACTTTTCAACCAAAAATGAAATAGTTACATTTTCAGTTCAAATGATTAATTTTCAACAAAAAAATCGAATTTGCGACCAGTTCAATTGAACCTGAAAAGAAATTTTGGAAAAACAGTTGAATCCATAGCAAAAACATGAAATTTCAGAAAAAGAATAATAATTTTCTACCCAAAAAGACGAATTGTTCACAAAACAGTTAAATTTTCGAACCACAGGCAACAAATAGTTGAATTTTCATCTAAAAAATATAAGTTTTCAACCAAAAATGGAATAGCTACATATTTGGTTAAAAAGAAAATAATTTTTAACCAGAAAAATACAAAACTTCCTATCAGTTAAAATTAACAAAAAAATACGAATTTTCAACAAAATAATGCATTTTCCACAAAACAATTGAATTTTGCACCCGACAATATGAATTTTCAACAAAAAAGTTGATTTTCCACCAAATAGTTCATTTTTTAAATAAATAGTTGATTTTCAACCAGATAGTTGAATTTCAAACGAAAAGATCGCAATTTTTAAACCAAAAATGATATTAGTTACATTTTCACTTTAATAAAAATAATTAAAAAAAAAATTTCTACCAGTTAAATTGAACCAAAAAAGAAGAATTTTTAACAAAATATTTGAATCCACAGCCAAAAAGATGAATTTTCAACAACAAAAAATATTAATTTTCTACCGCAAAGACGAATTTTTAACAAAATACATAATTTTCCATTACACAGTCGAATCTTTTACGAAAATGGTTGCATTTTCAACCAAATATTTGAATTTTCAACTAAAAAAGATAAGTTCTCAACCAAAAATGTAAAAGTTACATTTTTAGATTAAAAAATTAATTTTCAACAAAAAGAAAATTTTAATTCAACTATTTGCTTAAAAATTAAACTATTTTTATGAAAATTCAACTTTCTTGGAGAAAATGAACTTTTTAGTTCAAAATCATATTTTCAGGTTAAAAATTTGCGATTTTTAGTAGAACATTAGATTTGTTGCTGGAAAATTCAGCTCTTTGGTTGAAAATTCAACTATTTGGTTAAAAATTCCTTTTTTAAATTGAAAATTTAATTTTTCTGTTAAAAATCCGTTTTTTCTTTTGGTCAAAAATTCATCCTTTTTTAAGTTGAAAATTCAACTATTTTGCTAAAAATTCTTATTTTTTGATTGAATTCAACTGTTTTTTATTAAAATTAAAATAGCTTTCTAAATTCGTCTTTTTGACCTGAAAATGTGACAATTTGGTAGGAAATTAAACTATATACCTATTAGTTGAAAATTAACATTTTTTGTTGAAAATTCAATTGTTTTGTAGGAAAGACATTTTCTTTGTTTGAAAATTAATATTCAATTTTATAGTTTCGGGTGGAAAATTCATGTATTTTATTGAAAAGTCGTCTTTTTGAGTGAAAAATTAACCTTTTGTTTTTAAAAATAATCACTTGGTTTGAGGATTGAAATATTTCGTTGAAAATTCGTGTTTTTTAGTTGAATTCAACCAGTTGAAAATTCGTTTTTTTTTGTTGAAAATTAATTTTCTAAACTGAAAATGTAACTATTCCATTTTTGGTTGAAAACTGATCTTTTTTAGTTGAAAACTTATCGTTCTTAGGTAAAAATGTAAAAATAAATAAATTTCAACAGAAAATTGAACTATTTTGTTAAAAATGAAACTATATATTTGAAAACTTAACTAATTGGTAGAAAATGAAATTTTTCGTTGAAAATTCGTAGTGTTGGGTGGTAAATCCAAATTTTTGTGGAAAATTGATGTATTCTGTTGAAAATTCGTCTTTTTGATTTTGTTAAAAATTCGTGTTTTTTTGTTGTATTCAACAGATGGAAAAATCGTCCTTTTTTGAAAATTCGTTTTTTTTCTATTATTTTTCTATTATTGAAAATTGAACTATTTGGTTAAAAATGACACTATTTATTAAAAAAATTAACTACTTGATAGAAAATCAATTTTTTGTGTTAAAAATTCATAGTGTCGGGTCGTAAATCCAACTGTTTAATGGAAAATTTACGTAATTTCTTGAAAATTCGTTCAACTTTTTTGTTTCCCATAAGAAAAAAAGACGTTTTTGTACATTTTATTCAGAATCTTCAATTTTAGGTGAATTGAGTTGAAACTAAACAATTATCTTCACAATTAGCCATAAAATACGAATCAAGTATTATTTTTTAAATATCACCCCCATTAGTCTGTTTTATATGGTCCCAAAAAAACCCCATAAGTGAAAAAATGGGGTTTGCGAGTTTTTTGCCGCTAATTATGATATTTTTTGCAGTTTTTTTAAATGCAAATTGTTTCCAATACATAAAATACTACTTTTTACTTAAAGTTAGATTTTTACATTAATTTTTTAAACAATTTATTATTGTTTTTAGCAATTTTCTCTCAGAATAGAGTCTATTCTGAGAGAAAATTGCTAAAAAATTGCTCAATAGAGTTAGAAAGTTGCGGTTTTTTTCAAAAAATTGTCACTTTCTGTCCAATTTTCAATAAGAGCGAGGTAAAACTTTATTAATGTTAAAAAATATAATTGTTAATTTAATTCGTTATTGTTGTTAAGTATATTCTCTTAGAATAATGCTAGAAATTAGCAGTTTTTTCAAACATTTTCCACTTTTTGTCCAATTTCCAATTAGAGTGAGGTGAATAATTAATTAAAGTTAACAACATGATTGTTTAAACAATTTATTTTTATTTTTAATAATATTCAATTTGAATAATGCTATAAAGTTGCGGTTTTTTCTGAAATTGTTAATTTTTTACCCACTTTTTACTTAGTAAAGTAATAAATAATGCAAATTAATAAAGAAAGTTGTTTTAACAATTTATCATTGTTTATAACCATCTTCTTCAGGTAATTGCTAGAAAGCTGCCGGTTTTTCTTTGAATTTAAACATTTTGTCAAATTTTCACTGAGGATGTTATAATAATAAATGAAATTTAACAAACATAATTTTTCAAACAAATGTTTATTGTTTATAATTAATGCAACGCATTAAACATAATTGTTTCAACAATTAATTATAGAAGCTTAGGCTTTTCTATGACTTTTTAGTTAGAAACAAATAATAAATGTTAATATTAATTTAAACAAAAAGACTCTTTGTAACTACTTTTTCATTTATTATTTGTTCATAACTAAAAAGGCAAAGCAAAGTCAAACATTTTTAAAAAAACCGCAATTTTCTGGACTTATCTAAGAGAAGATAGTTATAAACAATAATAAATTGTTTACACAACTATGCTTATTAACTTGATTATGCACAAAAATATCATAATTACCGCCAAAAACTCGTAAAACCCATTTTTTCACTTATGGGGTTTTTTTTTGGACCCTATAAAACAGACTTACGGGGGTGATATTTAGAAATTAATATTTTATTCATTATCTATGGCTAATCATAATATTGACGATTCTGAATTAAATTTACAAAACCGTCTTTTTTTTATGGGAAATACGTGTTAAACTACACAGGGCTTGCACCACCTATAAATTTTTTTTTTTAAATGGAAATTATTTTTTTGAGGATTCGAAGAAATTTTCGGGCGATATGCATAAAAATACGAAAAAAAAATCCAATGCATTTTTGGACCACCCTACTTATCCAGTGCAGAGCAGCACAGGAGCCCTCTATCTTTTTTCGGCAATTTCGTGCTGAGCGTGACAGCGAAGCAGATAGCTATATATACACCGTATGTGGTTGCGCGAATATATATCACTACACGTATACCTTACGGTTACGGTTACGGGGTCCGACGGTGAAATCGTATTTATCTTTTTTCTTACAGGACGACATTTATGGTGCATTACGAACTTTATGCTCGAAACTTTCGGCGTTGAATTATCTCGGGAGCACGTAACAAAAGGGGAAAAAGAGATGGGAGAAGAGAGGAATGAGAGAAGGACGAAGTGAGAAGAAAGAAGAGAGGAATGAGAGGAGGACGAAGAAAGAATAAAGAAGAGAAGAGATGAATGAGAGAAGGACGAAGAGAGAAGAAAGAAGAGAGGAATGAGAGGAGGAAGAAAGAAGGAAGGAGGAGTAAGAAAGAAAGAAGGAGGAGGAAGAAAGAAGAAAGGAGAATAAGAAAGGAAGAAATGAGGAAAAAGAAGGAGGGAAGGAGGATAAAGAAACAAGAAAGGAGGATGAAGGAAGAAGAAAGAAGGACGAAGAGAGGGAAGATGTTTATCCGATTCTTTTCGTTGGTCCTGCTTTGTGATACATTTTTAGTGTGTCGCATGACTTCTATTGGCTGGTTCAAAGGAGATGGCCCGCGAAAGGCGCTTATCGCGAGCACCGTCCATAATGCTGACAATACCCGCGATAGTATCGAGAGGGGTGTCATAAATATAATCGGGATGGGGAGCTTTTATAGCCTGCGATCTGACCCTCTTTTTTAATGGGAAATGAATAATAATAGGAATAATAGGAATGAATAATAGTACTGCAGATTTCAATTCCTTCCCCTTTTCCC
>CAKNYM010051496.1:169591-185168 GCA_932195095.1 Andricus curvator
GCACATGTTCCTGTAAAGAAACCTCGGAGGATCCTGCACATGATCCTCTACACGAACCTCGGAGGATCCTGCACATGATCCTGTACACGAACCTTCGAGGATCCTGCACATGTTCCCGTACAAGAATCTCGAAGGATCCTGCACATGATCCTGTAAAGAAACCTCGAAGCATCCTGCACATGCTCCTGTACACGAACCTCGGAGGATCCTGCATATTTCCTGTACCGGTAATCTTGACGGTTCTTGTGCAGAAATTCATGTACAGGTACTTGTGCAGGATCCTATACATTAACCTGCAAAGGAACTAATCCGCGTGGATTTCGCTAGTGTCTTGGCTCTCTCAATATTGAATTGGATCATTAAAGGAATAAAATGAAGGCAGATGTATAGCTTTAAGCGACATGAGTTTTCGCAATGTATGTCTGTAAAGGACCCTATACGTATTTCTATACAGGAACCTGAGCCTCAATTTACTTCGCAAAGGAACCTGTACAGGATCCTTCAAAGTTTCCTTTGTCGGTGCAGATTCCTCTTCAGGATCATGTATAGTTTCTTTCTCCAAATTCCTGCACAGGAACTGTCAAGACTACCTGTACAGGTCGTGTGCAGGTTCGTGTACAGGAACGTGTGCAGGATCCTCTGAGGTTTCTGTACAAGAACATGTGCAGGATCTTCCGAGGTTCCTGTACGGGAACATGTGCAGGATCCTCCGAGGTGTACAGGAACATGTTCAGGATCCTCCGAGGTGTACAGGAACATGTGCAGGATCCTCCGAGGTTCCTGTACAGGAAAATGTGCAGGATCCTCCAAGGTTCTTGTGCAGGAATTTTCAGCCGGTTTTAAAGTCAGAATCCGACCAGTTTACCGTGACGTTTTTACCCGGATCCCGGTCGGATCCCTGTTTCCATTTCTACACGGGAATGCTTACGTATTTGAAGAATCGTTGTGTGAGTTTGTCCTCTCTAACACGACGAACAGTACATAAATTTTAATAGTTCGTCGCGATGGTGAAACCATTACTGAATGCAGCTTATAATAAGTCTCTAAATTAGAATCACGATCCGTAATACGAATTGAGACTGATAATCCGGCTTAATTTAATGCAATCGATTAGACACTCGGTCTGGAAGAATGTTTCTTGGCCTTCTATTCACGATGCTCTTCTGAGTATATCATAATTTATAATAAGCGCTATTTTATGCTAATATTCGATTCACTTGACGTCGGCATTCAAATCTTGATTACTGACATTCCACATTCTTTTTTATGATGACAATCAAAACTTTAATTAATGACTTTCAACGAACAAGCAGTTGAGTTTCCAACTAAAAAAGATTAATTTTCTTCCAAAATAGATGGATTTTAAAACAGAGAAGATCATTTTTCAACCTAATATTTGAATCTTCAATAAAAAAATTAATTCAAGATCTAAACAGCATTAACAACTAAATAGTTGAACTTGCAAGCAAAAAAGTCGAATTTTGAACCAGATGCTTGAATATTCAATTTTTGATCAAATACGTCGTTTATGATTCAATTTTGGAACGTTTTATTTCCCAACATTCCAATTAAAAATATTGCGTTTTCAACAAAATAGATGACTTTTAACAAAGGAGTTCTATTTTCAACCAAAAAAGAATGAAATTTTTTTACCGCAAGAAATTAATTTTGAAGAGAGATGAATTTTCAACAAAAAAGTTACTTTTTAACCAAATAGTTGGACTTTCTACCAAAATAGTGAAATTTCTAATAAAATAAATGAATTTTCAATCAAGTAGTGGAATTTTCTACAAAAATATTTTAATTTTCTACAAAAAAAAAACTAATTTAAAAGAAAATGAATCTATCCAAGAAGACAAAATTTTCAACAAAACAGTTAAATTTCCGACCAAAAAGGATGATTTTTTAATAAAGTAGGCCTAGTTGAATTTTCAATAAAAAAAGATTCTAATTAAAAATAAAAATAGTCGAATTTAACCAAAAGAGATTAATTTCTAACGAAAAATGTAATAAATAATTTGATGTTAATTGTTTAGTACATTTAATCTGGTCAAAAACATAACATAAAAAAATATAAAACGTTCGAAAAATGTAATAGTTGATACTTTAATCCAAAAAAGATTTTTCAGTCAAGAGAGAAAAAAATTTAATAAAAATTGTTAAATTTTCAGGCCAAAAAAGTAAATTATCTATAAAACAGTTGAATTATCTGAAAATATGAATGTTTAACTAAAAAGTTAATTTTCTATCAAATATTTTAATTTTCTACCAATATATAGGAATTTTCAACCCCCAAAAAGTCGAATTTTCTACAAAACAGTTCAATTTTCAAACCGAAAACACGAATTTTCGGTGAAAAAAATTAATTTTCAACCAAATAGTTGAATTTTCGACGAGAAATGAAAAAGTCAAATTCGCAGTTTGAAAAATCGATGGTCTACCAATAAAGAGGAAATTTAAAAAAAATACATGAATTTCACCAAATAGTTGAATTTTCAACTAAAAAGAAATTTCAACCAAAAACGGAATAGTTAAATTTTGAGTTCAATAAATTAATTTTAAAAAAAATTTCAGAAAAATAGTTAAATTTTTAAAAACAGAGATGGATCTTTAATTAATAAAATTAATTTTTAACAAAGTAGTTCAACACTCAACCAAGTGGTTGTATTTTTATTTAGGAAGATTGATTTTTTACCAGAAAAAGACGAATTCACAACAAACTAAATAAATTTTTCAAAAAATTGGTTTAATTCTCAATCAAAAACCAAAAACATGAATTCTCGTTAAAAAAAATTAATAGAAGAATTTTCAACCAAAAAAAAATTATTTTTCAGCCAAAAATGGATTAGTTGAATTGTCAGTTAAGAAAATTAATTCCCAACTAAAAAAAATTAAACTTCCAACAAAATAGTCCAATTTTGAACCAAATAGTAGAATTTTTCACCTAGAAAGATGAATTTTACACCAAAAACTTTTCTCCCAGAACAGAAAAATTTTTAATCCAGAGGGATGAATTTTCTATCAAAAAATACGAATGTTCAATAAAACAGTTAAATTTTCAATAAAATATATGATTTTTTAACAAAATAGTTGAATTTTCAGCAACATAATTAAATTTTCCACAAAATAGTTGAGTTACAAAATAAAGTGATGAATCTTAAATAAAAAATAACAAAAAGTTCTACTTTCAACCATGTGGTTGAATTTTTAATTTAAAAAGATATGAAAAATATAATAGCTGATTTTTGAAAAAAAAATATTTCAAATCAAAAACACTCGAATTCAACCAAAAAAGATGAATTTTTAACGAAAAATTTAATAGTTGATACTTTAACCAAAAAAGATTTTCCAGTCAAAAGAGAAGAATTTTTTAAACAAAATTGTCGAATTTTCAAAACAGAAAGGTGCATTTCCTACAAAGCAGTTAAATTTTTAAGTAAAAAAAGATGAATTTTCAAAGAAATACATGAAGTTTTAACCCAATATTTGAATTTTCAACTGAAAAAATTTTTAACTAAAAATGGAATAGTTAAATTTGTAGTTCAAGCAATTTATTTAAAAAAAAATTAATTTTCAACAAAATAGTTCAATTTTCAACCAAGCAGATGGATTTTCAACTGATAAAATGAATTTTAAATAAAATAGTTCAACTTTTAAACAAGTAGTTTATTTTTGTATCACAATAATAGAATTTTCAACCGAAAAGACGAATTTTCTACAAAATAGTTGAATTTTTTACCCGAAAATATGAATTTTCAACAATAAAGTTAATTTTCAAAAAATAGTTAAATTTTCAACGAAATAGTTAAGTTTTGAACCATAGAGATGAATCTGTAACTGATAAAATGATTTTTTCAACAAAGTAGTTCAACTTTCAACCAAGTTGTTAAATGTTCAACGAAGAAGATTAGTTCTCTATGGAAATGTAATAATTGAATTTTTAACTAAAAACGATCAGTTGTCAACCAATAATCGATGAGTTGAATTTTCAGTTAAGAAAATTAATTTTCAACCAAAAAAGCGAATTACCAAATAAATAGTTCAATGTTCTTCAAAATAGTTGAATTTTCAACGAAATAGTTAAATTTTCAAGAAAATAATTAAATGTTAAACAAAATAGTTCAATTTTCAACAAAATAGTTCAATTTTCAACCAAAGAGATTATTCGTTAACTAATGAATGAATTTTTAACAAAGTATAGTTCAACTTTCAACCAAGGAGTTAAATTTTCAACCAAGAAAATTAGTTCTCTTTGAAAATTTAATAGTGGAATTTTCAACTAAAAACGATCAATTCTCAGCCAACAATAGATTAGTGTAATTTTCAGTTAAGAAGATTAATTTTCAACTAAAAAGAAAAAACGAATTGTCAAGAAAATATTTCAATCTTTAACCAAATAGTTGAATTTTCAATGAAAAATACGAATTTTCTACAAAACTTGTGATGAAGAATTTTTGTATTGGCATTAGGGTCTTATGAACATATATTTAATTAAAAAACATGCATATCATTAAAGTTAAATTGGCAAACGTTTCGACCACGGATAGGGGTCCTCCTCAGTGCCAGATATTTGATAAAAATAGGGGTTTTTCCACAAAAAACCATTAAGATTAAAATAAAAAAGGAAAATCATGCATGAACTTATGTTTCTACGTCGTGCAGCTCCTCTCTCTCTCTCTCTCTCTCTCTCCGCCACCCTCTCTGTTTCTCCCTTCGTCTCTCTATCAGCTCCCTCTCTGTGTGGTCTTCCCGTTTCGTTGCAGAAGGTGAGGTGATTGGGGTTGAAGTAAAACACTCCGTAATCCCACAAACACGATATCACAAACTTCACAAGCACGTTAAACAGAATCACACACTTTTACAGTTTGAAAGGAAGTTAATAATTTCAAAAGAAGGCAATTAATCGTAAATGAAAAAAACAAGTTTCTGAATATTATAAGAAGTTAGTTTTTCAATTTAACTTTAATGATATGCATGTTTTTTAGTTAAATATATGTTCATAAGACCCTAATGCCAATACAAAAATTCTTCATCACAATTTAAATATTTGGGTCAATTAAATCCGACATTTTTCAAGAAACCAGTAAAAATGTCACATAACGATTTCTACAAAACAGTTGAATTTTCAACCCGAAAAAATTATTATTCAACAACAAAATTAATTTTTAACCAAATAGTTAAATTTCTAACAAAACGATAAATTTTTAACAAAAATGAATTAGTTGAATTTTCAGTTCAGAAAATAAATTTTCAACCAGAAAAAGCGAATTATCAAGAAAATAGTTAAATTTTCAACAAAATAGTTGAATTTTCAAAAAAATAATAAAATTTTCAACAAAACATTTATATCTTCAACAAAATATTTGAATTTTCAACAAAATAATTCAATCTTTAACAAAATAGTTGATTTTTCAATGAAAAATATGAATTTTCTACAAAACAGTTGAATTTTCAACCCGAAAAAATTAATTTTCAACAACAAAATTAATTTTTAACCAAATAGTTAAATTTCTAACAAAACGATCAATTTTTAACCAACAATGGATTAGTCGAATTTTCAGTTCTGAAAATTAATTTTCAACCAGAAAAAGCGAATTATCAACAAAATAATTAAATTTTCAACAAAATATTTAAATCTTCAACAAAATATTTGAATTTTCAACAAAATAGTTCAATCTTTAACAAAATAGTTGAATTTTCAATGAAAAATACAAATTTTCTACCAAACAGTTGAATTTTCAACCAAAAAATTAATTTTCAAGAAAATAGTTAAATTTTCAACAAAATGTTAGAATTTTCAACAAAAGAGTTAAATTTTCAACAAAATAATTAAATTTTCAACAAAATATTCACATCTTCAACAAAATATTTGAATTTTCAATAAAATAGTTCAATCTTGAACAAAATAGTTGAATTTTCAATGAAAAATACGAATTTTTTTACGAAACAGTTGAATTCTCACCCCCAAAAAAATAATTTTCGAACAACAAAATTAATTTTCAACAAAATAATTTAATTTTTAACAAAATAATTGAATTTTCGACCAAATATTTACATTTTCATCAAAATATTTAAATTTTCAACAAAATAGTTCAATCTTTAACAAAATAGTTGAATTTTCAATGAAAAATGCGATTTTTCTACAAAAGAGTTGAATTTTGAACTCGAAAAAATTAATTTTCAACAACAAAATTAATTTGTAACCAAATAGTTCAATTTCTCACAAATCGATCAATTTTTAACCAAAAATGGATTAGTCGAATTTTCAGATCAGAAAATTAATTTTCAACCAGAAAAAGCGAATTATCAAGAAAATAGTTAAATTTTCAAAAAATGGTTGAATTTTCAACAAAATAGTTGAATTTTCAACAAAATAATTAAATTGTCAACAAAATATTTACATCCTCAACAAAATATTTGAATTTTCAACAAAATAGTTAAATTTTCAACCCGAAAAAATTAATTTTCAACAACAAAATTAATTTTTAACCAAATAGTTAAATTTCTAACAAAACGATCAATTTTTAACCAAAAATGGATTTCTTGAATTTTCAGTTCAGAAAATTAATTTTCAACCAGAAAAATCGAATTATCAAGAAAATAGTTAAATTTTCAACAAAATATTTGAATTTTAAAGAAAATAGTTCAATATTTAACCAAATAGTGGAATTTTTAATGAAAAATACAAATTTTCTACAAAACAGTTGAATTTTCAACCCGAAAAAATTAATTTTCAACAATGAAATTAATTTTTAACCAAATAGTTAAATTTCTAACAAAACGACCAATTTTTAAACAAAAATTAATTTTCAGTTCAGAAAATTAATTTTCAACCAGAAAAAGCGAATTATCAAGAAAATAGTTAAATTTTCAACAAAATGGTTCAATTTTCAACAAAATAGTTAAATTTTCAACAAAATTCTTACATCTTCAACAAAATATTTGAATTTTCAACAAAATAGTTCGATTTATAACAAAATAGTTGAATTTTCAATGAAAAATACGAATTTTCTACAAAACAGTTAAATTTTCAACCCGAAAAAGTTATTTTTCAACAACAAAATTAATTTTTAACCAAATATTTAAATTTCTAACAAAACCATCAATTTTTAACCAAAAATGGATTATTTGAATTTTCAGTTCAGAAAATTAATTTTCAACCAGAAAAAGCGAATTATCAAGAAAATAGTTAAATTTTCAACAAAATGGTTGAACTTTCAAACAAAATAGTTACATTTTCAACAAAATAGTTAAATTTTTAACAAAATAATTAAATTTTCAACAAAATATTCACATCTTCATCAAAATATTTGAATTTTCAACAAAATAGTTCAATCTTTAACAAAATAGTTGAATTTTCAACAAAATATTTACATCTTCATCAAAATATTTGAATTTTCAACAAAATAGTTCAATCTTTAACAAAATAGTTGAATTTTTAACAGAATAGTTCAATCTTTAACAAAATAGTTGAATTTTCAATAAAAAATACGATTTTTCTACAAAACAGTTGAATTTTCAAGAAACTTTTTTCTGAAATACACGCATTATTTTGCCAGGTGGTACAAGTCAAATTTTTTCAAGGAATCTGCATTATCATCAGAGAATAACAGAAATTTGTTTAACGTCTTTTCAGAGTAGATGGAGTTATGAATTACAAATTATTTTAATTTTTTTTTTTCTGAAAAAAGTTTCTTCTCTCGATCTCTCTAGTAGTTTAATGGGAAAGCACCCGACCGGCAATCGGAAGTTCTGTGGTTCGATTCCCAGCGGAGCGAAAGGAGAAGATCTTTTTTCAGAAACAAATTAATTATAAATTTTTTATAATTAAAAAAGAATAAAAATTATTATTTATAAAAATAAATAGAACTGTATTAATATTATTTAAAAAAATAATATGAATTTAAATAAAAATTTATTATTGAATATTATTAAATTATTCAAAAAATTAATATTATAATATTTAAGTAAATAAATTAAATTATTGAATAAATATTTTTTTAGGATAAAATTTTTAATATTTGTACGAGAGGACTTTAATTATTAAATAATTAAAATTAATAATAAATAAATACAATTACATTAAAAAATAAAAAATAAAAATTTTTAAAAAATAAATGATATCTTTAACTAATAAAAGAAATTCTTAAGAAAGTAGTTCCACTTTCAACCAAGTAGTTAAATTTTCAACCAAGAACATTAGTTTTCAATGAAAATGTAATAGTTGAATTTTCGTAGTCGTTAAATTAGTAGTGGTTGGAATTTCCTATTGAGTTCTGTTAATTCAGTTCGAATTAAAGCGAAATAACGAGAAAAGTGGCGAAAAAGAGGAATTCTTTAAAATAGGTGAAAATAGATGAAAATAGGTGAAAATAGGTGAAAATAGGGGAATACGGGAATGGGGGAATAGGGGAAAGTGGGTGTATTTATGAAAATTTATGAAAGTGGGAAGTATAACAGGACGTATAAATGAGGAGGTATTTTAGATCAATCTAGAATTCCCTCCGACACTGGTCGCTGATCAATCACTCTAGCAATCACCCCAGGCGAAGAGCTTCACAAAGTCAAGTCACTCACACAAAAATACGCAAGCTGTTTCATAACCCTATTGTAAAATCTAATTTGAAACTAAAAATAAAAAAGCTTTCAGATCAACTTCTTTATGGACTAATTTCAAGAGAAATACGATGAATCTTTGAACTAAAAAAGCTGGAGGAAGGGACCATCCCTTTTTCTGAGAGATATATTGACCACTTTCGAAATGTAATATAAAACCCGACCATCGTCAGAGGGGGAGAAGGAAGAAGGGAGTTCAATAAAAATATATTATGATGACTTTTCGAAACGGAATTCAGAACGATTGACGTGTTCCCCAACCGGTTATTACGGACATTTAGTGAAGAAAGGAAATCCGATCTTATCACGAGAGTTATATTCTTCAAATCTACCCTAAGAAGGAAGGAAAAGGAAAGGAAAGGGTAATGCGCAGTTTCTTCGGCTCTCAAAAATTTGACAATGAGTCTTTTAACCGCTTTTAACTTCAGATCCTGACGTAGCCTTTTGAAGGCACCCCAAGGAAATTGTGACTCTTGAAGGGCCTCGTATTACCTGTGGCGGATATCGGAGAAATTTTCTTGGCAGGAGGGGCCTCGTCTTTTTTTGTAGAAAACTAATATCTTTTAGTTGAAGATTAATTCTTTTTAATTATTTTTTCGAAAAGTCTATTATTATTTTTTTAAATCAGAATTTATCTCGTTTGGTTAAAAATTCTATTATTTGGTTGAAAATTGAATTATAATATTGAAAATTCAACTATTTTGTTAAAAAGTCATCTTTTTTTGTAGAAAAGTCTATTATTTATTTTTTTTGTAATCAGAATTTATCTCGTAAAATTATCCTTGATTCTATTATTTGGTTGAAATTTTAATTATATTATTGAAAATTCAACTATTTTGTTAAAAAGTCATCTTTTTTGGTAGAAAACTAATATTTTTTTGGTTGAAGATTAATTCTCTTTAATTCTTTTCAATTGAAAAGTCTATTATTATTATTTTTAAATCAGAATTTATCTCGTTTGGTTAAAAATTCTATTATTTGGTTGAAAATTTAATTATATTATTGACAATTCAACTATTTTGTTAAAAAGTCATCTTTTTTGTTAAAAAGTCATCTTTTTTTGTAGAAAACTAATATTTTTTAGTTGAAGATTAATTCTTTTTAATTCTTTTTAATTGAAAAGTCTATTATTATTTTTGTACATCAGAATTTATCTCGTTTGGTTAAAAATTCTATTATTTGGTTGAAAATTGAATTATATTATTGAAAATTCAACTATTTTGTTAAAAAGTCATCTTTTTTTGTAGAAAACTAATATTTTTTAGTTGACGATTAATTCTTTTTAATTGAAAAGTCTATTATTATTTTTTTAAATCGGAATTTATCTCGTTTGGTTCAAAATTCTATTAGTTGGTTGAAAATTTAATTATATTATTGACAATTCAACTATTTTGTTAGAAAGTCATTTTTTTTGTAGAAAACTAATATTTTTTAGTTTGAGATTGATTCTTTTTATTTCTTTTTAATTGAAAAGTCTATTATTATTTTGTTAAATCAGAATTTATCTCGTTTGATTAAAAATTCTATTATTTGGTTGAAAATTTGATTATATTATTGAAAATTCAACTATTTTGTTAAAAAGTCATCTTCTCTGGTCGAAAATACAACTATTTGGTGAACAATTAAACTAATCGGTTAAAAATTCATCTATTTTGTTCGAAAATAACTTCTTTTTTTTTTAAATGAATATTTTCTGGTTAAAAATTTTACTATTTGGTTAAAAATTTAATTATATTATTGAAAATTCAACTATTTTGTTAAAAGTCATCGTTCTTGGTCGAACATACAACTATTTGGTTAACAATTAAACTAATCGGTTCAAAATGCATCTAAATTGTTTAAAATGAACTTTTTTTTGAAAATGCGTATATTCGAATTGTAAATTCAACTGTTTTGTACAAAATTCGTCTTTTTAGTTGCAAAGTAAACTATTTAGTACAAAATTCATCTATTTTGATGAAAATTAACTTTTTTTTTTAAATGAATATTTTCGGGTTGAAAATACTATTATTTGGTTGAAAATTTAATTATATTATTGAAAATTCAACTATTTTGTTAAAAACTCATCTTTTTTGGTCGAAAATACAACTATTTGGTTGAAAATTGAACTAATCGGTTACAAATTCATCTATTTTGTTCGAAAATAACTTCTTTTTTTTTAATGAATATTTTCGGATTGAAAATTCTATTATTTGGTTGAAAATTTAATTATATTATTGAAAATTCAACTATTGAGTTCAAAATTCATCTATTTTGATGAAAATTAACTTCTTTTTTTTTTAAATGAATATTTTCGGGTTGACAATTCTATTATTTGGTTGAAAATTTAATTATATTATTGAGAATTCAACTATTTTGTGAAAAAGTCATCATTCTTGGTCGAAAATACAACTATTTGGTTAAAATTTAACTATTTGGTTCAAAATTCATCTATTTTGTTCAAAAATAACTTCTAGTTTTTTTTTTTTTTAATTAATATTTTTGGGTTGAAAATTCTATTATTTGGTTGAAAATTTAATTATATTATTGAAAATTCAACTATTTAGTTCAAAATTCATCTATTTTGATGAAAATTAACTTTTTTTTTTTAATGAATATTTTCTGGTTGAAAATTCAACTAGTTTGTAAAAAAGTTATCTTTCTTGGTCGAACTATTTGGTTAACAATTGAACTATTCGGTTAAAAATGCAACTATTTTACGAGAAAATTAACTTTTTCATGGAAGATGCTTATTTTTTTGTAGAAAATTCAACTATTTAGTTGAAAATTCATCGATTTTGTTCGAAAATAACTTTTTTTTTTTTTAAATGAATATTTTCGGATTGAAAATTAAACTTTTTTTTTAAATTTCTGTTGGGGTTAAACATCTATTTATTCCGAGATTTATTCAAGTTAAAAATCCATCTTCTTAATTTAAAATTACACTATTTGGTTCAAAATGCATCTACTTTGTTTATAATGGACTTTTTTTTGAATAATCATATTTCCGAATTTGAAATTCAACTGTTTTGTACAAAATTCGTCTTTTTAGTTGCACATTCAACTATTTAGTTCAAAATTCATCTATTTTGTTCAAAAATAACTTCTTTTTTTTTTAAATGAATATTTTTGGGTTGAAAATTAAACTTTTTGTTTTTAATTTCTGTTGATAATTCTACTTATCTGTTGGAAATTCGACCTTTTTGGTTGATTTCAACCGTTTTTTATTTAAAATAAAAATATTTTTTAGTTGAAATATCACGTATTACATTTTTTGTTGAGAGTTTATCTTTTTTAGTTGAAAGTTCAACTACTTTCTTAAAAATTCATTTTTTTTTTTGGTCAAAGATTCATCATCTTAATTGAGAATTCATCTTTTTAGTTGAAAATCGATCTTTTTTCGTTGAAAAATCAACTATTTGGTTGAAAATTCGTCTTTTTGTTTTAAAAATTCAACTTTTGTTTGAAAATTCATATTCTTGAGTTAAAAATTAAATTTCTTTTTAGAAAATTCATCTCTTTCGCTAGAAATTAATTTGTTTGTTTGTTAAAAATAGTATTGAATTTTTTATGGAGAATAAAACTGCTTTGTTAATATTAATTTTTTTGATTGAAGATTCATCATTTTAATTGAAAAATCGATCTCTTTAGTTGAAATTTGATCTTCTTTAGTTGCAAAATCAACTATTGGGTTGAAAATGCATAATTTGAAATTGTATATTATTTATAAATTGTATATCAGAAATTGTCTTTTTTTTTTGTTAAAAATTAATTTTTTTCTGAAAATACATCTTTTTGGTTAAATTAAACTTTTTTTTTATTTCAAATCAAAGTCTTTTGGTTAAAATATGAACTGTTTTTGATTTCAAATTTAAATATTTTTTAGTTTAAATCAACTATTACATTTTTTGTTGAGAATTCATCTTTTTTCATGGAATATTTTACCACTCGGTTAAACTATTTTGTTAAAAACTCATTTTTTTGGTTGAAGATTCATGATTTTACTTTAAAATTCATCTCTTTGGCTGAACATTTAATTTTAAAAGAAAATTATTCGTTTCTTTACATTTGAAAATTAATTTAGTTAATTGAAAATTTAATTTTACCTTCTTTTTTTGCAAAATTGATTTTTCTTAGTTTCAAATTCAACTTTTTGGTTGAAGATTCATTTTTTTTTTTGTTAAAATTTTATCTTTTTTTTTTTACAAAATTATCTTTTTGGTTGAAAAATTAACTATTTTGTTTAAAATTCATTTTTCAAAATGAGTTTTTCTTTAATTCAACTTTTTTGGTTGAAAATTCAACTTAGTTGAAAGTTTCACTAGGTTGTTCAGAAATAACTTTTTGGTTAAAAATTTATCATTTCAGTTAAAGGTTCATCCCTATTGTTAAGAATTTAAATATTTTGTTAAAAATTAGTTTTTTTCTTGAAAATTAATTTTGTTTATCAAAAATTGACCTATTCCATTTTTGGTTGAAAATTGACCTTTTTTAGATGAAAATTCATCGGAAATATCATAACTTTAATTCTTTTGAATTTCAAATGATCAAATTTTTTAAATTCTAATCTGAAAATATTCCATTCTTCATTGCTTTAAAATTGTTCTGTTTTCGACATTTTAATCTGAAATAATTCAGTTTTGAGATTTTTCAATTCAAAATAAAATTGTTCAATTTTGAACTTTTGAATTATAAATAATACAATTTCAACTCCTTTCTAATGAAAACGTCAAATTTTCAAAATTAAGAAATTAAACAAAAATGCAAGTTCAAATTTTGATTATATTCCATTCGAAATATTGTCCTTTTTTCAAAGTTTTACCTAATCCAAAATTGATTAATTTGGAACGTTTTTAATTCAAAATCATGACATATATTTCTTTTAAATTTCAATTTCGAATCATTATTATTATGTAAACAATTTCCCTTTATATTGCGAAATTCGTGTATTTTCACTCTTTTGGAATTCTTTTAATTCATTATAATAATTTGATGCAAACGCAATTTTTAAAAATTGAGAATTAAAAAAATTACCATTTTTATATGAAAAAAACTTTTTTGATATTCGAAATACAACAATATATGTTATGTATTTGTTCGCGTCTTCGAGACGCATCAATTGAGAATTTGACATATTGTGAAACCTCTTATGACCTATTAGTACCGATTTATGAAGTTTGAAAAAAATCGTTCATTTCGTTTGTATAAGAAAAACTTTCTGAATATCAGGAATACTACAGTACTATATCTGATATATTTGTTCGCGTCTTAGAGACGCATCGAATGACCTATTGGAGAACATTCCGTGTCCTCTTATGATCTATAATAACTATTTATAATTTATCAAAATATATTTTTTATCTTGTTTATGTGACAACAACTTTTTTAATGTTGGAAATACAACAGTACTGTATTTGATGCAATTGTTTGCGTCTTCGAGACGCGTCGAAATGACCTATTGATGAACCTTCGATGACATCTCATGATCAAGGATTTTATGATCGATTAATAGCGACTTATAAAATTTAAAAAAAAGTTCTTAAAAAGTTGTTCCTCATAATTGAAACACATCTTGTAAAATATTGGAAGATACATCAAAACTGGAACGCTTTTGAACAGAAAGCATTCTAATTTAAACATTCCTGAAGTCTAAGTATAAATTTGTCGACATTTTAACGTTTCCTTTGTGAATCTTAAAATATTCTAACATCCAAATTTAACCATTTTTAAATCTGCTCCCCCAAAGAAGAAGTGATTTTCCTCCTCGAGAAATCTGCATTGACCCAAAAACACCCTCTTCGAGCCCCACAACAATTGAGCCTTCTCAGCCAGGTCAAACTAAACTAAACATCTCAGCATTTTTCCCCCATAGCAGCGATTTACCTTGCCGTAATATTTTCGTCAAGACTCCGTTTTGGACAATAGCGAATTTGGTTACATCCCTCGGGAAGTGAAAATAGTCGGGGCTTTGTGCGTCTCATTCTAATAGGACTGCTGTGGTTGCTACGTAAACTGTAAAGTGTTCTATGACATTTTCGGTACGTTGATTCGAACCTCTTCGAGCCTATTTCTATTTTTCTATTATCTATTGTGTTTCCAATGCTGATGTCATAAAGGGCCTTGACGTGAGCGGTGAGACGTCGAAGGCCTACATTCTACCTACAACGTGACCGAGAGGCCCATCCAACATCTCCCCTCGTCTTCTGGTATAAAAGGGCAACCTCTGAAGTCTTGAGCAAAAGAGACAGCCTAAACACTCGAGGTGCTTGAGAAATAAGGATAGGTACCGAAAAAGAGAGGAGGATAGGGATGGTGGTTGGACGGTGCAGGACAGACGATCCCTGCACGATCCTGCACGATCCTGCACCTTCCAACCTCCATCACCATCCTCCTCTCTTTTTCGGTACCTAAGAGTGAAAAAGACGGGAGGGCAGAAACAGGTCCTCCCTCCCGCGATCTCTCCCTTTTCTCCCTTCTCTCCCTTTTCTCATTATCATTCTCCTGCCCTTCCTCACCCTTCAGCTGAGGTCCTGGATATTTCCACTACTTGCCAAGCAATAAAGCTTTACTCAGAATTTTTATCCTTGAAACCCCTGAAACCTTGAAAGAAACCAGCCAACTACCATCTCACTAAATAAATATTTGATTGTAAGAGTTTTTTTTCGAGTTAGCTTCAATCGTTTAATGATAGAAATGTTAAGAGGGGGATATTTATTTAGTTCAAGGATGTCGATCGGACTCTTCCAACATTCAGAACGTTTCCAAACTTTGACGCTTTCTATTCCAAAAGTTCTGTTGAAGGAAGAAACTCGGAAGAAAAATGAGACTTTTGCACTTCCTTAAATTATTACAATATTGAATTTAGGTCTATTCCGAAATTCAAGTCTTTACTCACTTTGATTGACTTTCTATAATGTTTCTGATGACTTCTATACTTATACATTTATTAAATTACGAACTACTGTCCAATTTTGAATTTCCA
>CAKNYM010051496.1:211321-226496 GCA_932195095.1 Andricus curvator
ATTTTCAAGATATTAATTTTGATTAAAGTGATTGAATTATTAAAATCAAGGGGGAAACAACAACTAAAAATGCGGTCCAGCGGAGGTGGATTACTTGGATTACTCCACATAAACTAGACTTACGCGAATTTTTAACTAAAATGGTTTAGTTTTTAACAAAATTGTTAAATTTTCAACATTAATTTTCTATCAAAAAAGACGAATTTTTAAAAAAATACATAAATCTTCAACTCAAAAAGATACATTTTTAGCCAAATATTTGAATCTTCTAATAAAAAATATCAATGTTTCACCAAAAATGAAATAGTTAAATTTTCAGTTCAAAAATAGATAATTTACCTAAAAAACAAGGATTTTTCAATAAAATAGTTAAATTTTCAAACAAAGTGATGAATTTTCAACTAAAATGAAGAATCTCCAAACAGAATATTGACTTTTTAACAATACTGTGGAATTTTCTACAGAGTAGATTAATTTTTAACCAAAAGAGACGAATTCTCAACAAAAAATGTAATGCATGATTGATATTTCAGCCTAAACAAATTTTTATTTTAAATAAAAACCCAGTTGAAGTTAACCAAAAAGACGAATTTTCAACAAGACCTTTCGACTCTTCAAACAAAAAGGATACTTTTCAACAAAATTGTTTTTTTTTTTTCGAAAAAAAATGTTAATTGTCAACCAAATCCTTGAATTTTCTAACAAACTAGTTGCATTTTTAACCCAAAAAGGCGTATTTTTAGCAAAACCGTTGAACTTTTAACAAAAAAAAAAGACTTTTTCACAAAATTGTTGAATTTTCTTCAAAGTAGAATATGTTTTAAACAAAGAATTGAATTTTCCAACAAAAAAATATAATTTTAACCGAGAAGATTAGTTTTCTACTAAAAAGACGAATTTAAAAATAATACATGAATTTTTAACCAAGCAGTTGAATTTTCAACTAAAAAGATAACTTTGCATTGTAAAAAAATAATTTTTTTACAAAAATATCAAATTTAGCAAAATAGTCCAATTTTTAATCAAGGAGATGAATTTTCAACTAAAATGAAGAATCTTTGACTGGAATAGTTAAATCTACATTTAAAAAATAAATTCTCAACCAAAAAACAACGAATTTTTAACAAAATAATTACATTTTCAACCAAAGAGAGGAATTGTTAAGTAAAACCAAAAAACTAAAAAATGAATTTTTAAGAAGTAGTTCGAATATTAAGCAAGTAGTTGAATTTTCAACCAAAAAGATTAATCTTCTACCAAAAACGACAAATTTTTAACGAAATAGATGAATTTTCAACCCACTAGTTGAATTTTCAACTGAAAAAGATAAACTTACAATCAAAAATGTATAAGTTGAATTTTCAGTTGAAAAAGTTAATTTTCAGCCAATAAAACCGAATTTTCAACAAAATAGTTAAATTATCAACCAAATTATTTTCAACTGAAATCAAGGATCTTCAACCAGAAAAATGAATGTTTAAGAAATTAGTTCAACTTTCAACCAAGTAGTCAAATTTTCAACTAAAAAAGATAATTTTTCATCCAAATAACAGTTAAATTTTTAACTAAAAAAGATCAATTTTCAATCAAAAATGAAATACTTACAATTTCAATTGAAAAATAAATCTTTTACAAAAAATAGAGTATTCAACAAAATAGTCAAGTTTGTAATCAAGGAATGAATTTTCAACTAAAATGAAGAATCTTCAACGGGAATACTTAAATTTTCAATTTAAACAAAAAAAATTTTCAATAAAAAAACGATTTTCAACGATATGGTTAAATTTTCATGGAAATAAATTACTCGATCAAATTAGTTGAATTTTCAAACAAAAAATGATTTTTTAACAAAATTGTTAAATTTCCTACAAATTAGATTAATTTTTCACCATAAAGTTTAATTTTCAACCAAAAACGACAAATTTTTAACGAAATAGATGAATTTTCAACCCACTTAGTTGCATTTTCAACTGAAAAAGATAAACTTACAATCAAAAATGTATAAATTAAATTTTCAGTTAAAAAAGTTAATTTTCAGCCAATAAAACCGAATTTTCAACAAAATAGTTAAATTTTCAACCAAATTATTTTCAACTGAAATCAAGAATCTTCAACCAGAAAAATGAATTTTTAACGAAGTAGTTCAACTTTCAACCAAGTAGTTAAATTTTCATCTGAAAAAGATAAATTTTCATCCAAATAATTCAATTAAAAAATAAATCTTTTACAAAAAATAGAGTATTCAACAAAATAGTCAAGTTTGTAATCAAGGAATGAATTTGCTACTAAAATGAAGAATCTTCAACGGGAATACTTAAATTTTCAATTGAAAAAAAAAATTTTCAATAAAAAAAAACGATTTTCAACGAAATGGTTAAATTTTCAAGAAAATAAATTATTCGATCAAATTAGTTAAATTTTCAATCCTAAAAGACGAATTTTCAACAGAACAATTGAATTTTCAAACAATAAATGATTTTTTAACAAAATTGTTAAATTTCCTACAAATTAGATTAATTTTTCACCATAAAGTTTAATTTTCAACCAAAATCGTAAATTTTCAACGAGGAAGATTAAAATCTCCCCTCGATGAAAATCGTAATGCACAATTTGAAAATTAATCATTTTTAATTAATGGAACACTGAAATTTGAAAATTGAACATTAGTAAATGGAACATTGTTTCAAGATCCTAATTTAAGAATGCCTAATTTTTTTTTAAAGTTTGGAATTCTCAATTTTCAAATAAAAAGTAGCATTTTCAACAAAAACAAATTTCTACCAAAAGAGATGAATTTTTAAACGAAAAATACGAGTTTTCAACAAAAGAATTGAATTTTCAACCAAGATGATATCTTAGTCAAGAAAGAAAAAAATGTCAACCAAATTGTTGAATTTAAGCCAAATATGCGAAATTTCAACAGAAGAGTTGAAATTTCAAACAAAAAGAATGATTCTCTAACAAAAATATTAAATTTTCAATTAAATAATAAAATTTTTTAATAAATATTAAAATTTCTAACAAAAAAAATATGAATTGTTAACCAGAATATGATAGTAGACTTTTCTACCGACAAGAATGATCTTTTACACGGATTAATTGAATTTCTAACAAAACAGATCAATATTTTCAACCGAAGAAGTGAATTTTCCACTAAAATTATGAATCTTGTACCAAAAAATGAATTTTCATCCAAATAGTTGAATTTTCAACTAAAAAAGATCAATTTTCAAATAAAAAGTTGCATTTTCAACAGCAACAAATTTCTACCAAAAGAGATGCATTTTTAAACAAAAAAGACGAGTTTTCAATAAAAGAATTGAATTTTCAACCAAGAAGATATCTTGGTCAAGACAGAAAAAAATGTCTTTTTCGTTAAAAAATTTATCTCCTTTGGTAGAACTTTGTTGTTGTTGAGAATGCAACTTTTCATTTGAAAATTGAGAACTGAGAATTCCAAACTTTAAAAAAAGTGTTCCAGTGTTCCATTCAATAAAAATGATTAATTTTCAAATTGTGCATTACGATTTTAACAATTCAATCACTTTAATCAAAATATTAATATCTTGAAAATCAATGATAAAGCAGGATGAATGCATAGTAGATTTTTATATAATATATATATATATATATATATATATATATATATATGAAAATGAAAATCATAACATAAAAAATGTATCACAAATTACAATTGGAACAAATGAAAATTAGTGGCATTTCTGTTGATTATACAATTTGTATAAAACAAAATTTAGTTGCATCAGACAAATTCGTCAGGATCTCCAGGAATGTTTTAACAGACGTTTTATGGTCAAAACACTAAAACACGAATTTTATCGTCGCCACGTGAAGTGAAAAAGTTTAGAGTTAGAGATAAGCCCGAGGGATTTAGCATTTTCACAAATATTTCCTCAGCCCTGCAGATAAGATCTTAACAGGGGATTGTTGTCGAACAAACTTAAAGTCATTTACCTGACGAGAAAAATCGACTTCCAACCCGACCATAAAACAAAGAGAAGAAAAAAAAACTACTGCCTCTATTTCGGAAGCAAAGTATAAATAAGCATATACCATATATATAGAGGAGGAAACCTGTTCCCGGTTTTTTTCCAGGAAAGTTCTCTGAATTTCTGGCTAAGGTGGCCTATCTCAAGATCGCTTTCTATTTTTCAACACAGGTACTCTCTGACATCACAGATTCACAGGTCCATCCATATAGAATAGGAGACCACGTCCTTGAGAATGCTTGCATTCCCAGTTTGAACCCTCTGAAAAATCTCATCTTCACCCAACAAACATCAATCCTCGAGTGTAATTCAGTAGCCGAGTAGCGTCTAGTTCGGACCTAGCAGAGGTTCTCAAATTTAAAAGCAAATTTCAGAAAAACACGAAAAGATTATTATTATTATTAATATTATTATTATACCATTAGGCCAACCACTAAACATTACCATTAGTAAACACAAACCAACCATGACTTTTGTCAGTTCTATGTCCCTATAACTCCTCTTCATTGGCCGAAGTTGGGTGGGACTGACGCGAGGGGTCGATCACTCCGATATTCCTGGTACACTCACGAAATATTCCCATATATTCTTTCAATATTCCCAGATATTCACAAATATTCTGAAATATGATATTCTCCAATTCCCCAATTCCTTCCTATCCGTGCAATTGTATTCGTATAGCTTTTTGCCTGGTGTCTTTGCCCAGTGATCCCAACTTTGGCATGTAGAGTAGGGTGAACCAAAATTTTTTTTCTCGAATTTTCATGCATATCGCCAGGAAATTTGTTCGAATCCACTCAAAAATAAATCCATTTTTTACATTCTCATTCTAATGAGAAGGTATTGGTTTCATGTAAAATTTGACTTAGTCGGGTTTCATCAAATCTCCACGTTTTGAGACCCCCTGAGCTAGAAAAAACGATTTTTACCAAGGTGTCTGTAGTCTGTCTGTAGTCTGTCTGTCTGTAGGCACGATAACTTTCGAAAAAATGATCAGATTTGATTGAGCTTTGGCACACTTTTTTAAGTCCTATAAGAAAAGGACAAGTTCGTTAGCCAGCTATTTTTGATAAAAATTCAAAAAGTTAGAGCATTTTCAAAATTGTTGAAATCATTTTTTTTTAAATTAAAAAATTTTATATGAGGAAATTTGTAGTACTCAAAAATCTGAACAATTTATCCTGATGACATTTTTCGATCAAAACAAAATTATCAGAGTTATAGCATTTTCAAAATCCAAAAAATCGAACGAAAATGAACATTGTAAGCCAAACAACGCACGATATAAAAAAACACGAAAAGAAAAACGTTACTTTTTGAAAGGCCTACAAGATTATCATTAAAACTTTTTGAATTTTTTTTTTAAATCGAAAATTCAAATTTTGACCCCATAAAACATAAAAAACTAAAAAATTCAATTTTGCTGTCAAACTATGCAAGATACGAAAAAATATGAAGAAACCAAAATTCTTGATCCAAGAAAGATCTACAAATTTGTTGTTACATTCTCATCCTAATGAGAAGGTAATGGTTTTATGTAAAATTTGACTTAATCGGGTTTCATCAAATCTCCACGTTCTGAGACCTCCTGAGTCAGAAAAAACGATTTTTACGAAGGTGTCTGACTGTCTGTCTGTATGTCTGTCTGTCCGTCTGTCTGTATGTATCGTGCAGGCACGATAACTTTCGAAAGATTGATCATATTGGATTGTGCTTTAGCACACTTTTTTGTGGCTTACAAAGAAAGAACGAGTTCGTTAACCAGCTATTTTTGATGAAAATTCAAAAAGCGAGCACATTTTTAAAATTTTTGAGACCACTTTTTTTGAAGATTTGTAAATTCTATGTACGGTTATTAGTAGTACGCAAAATGACGAAAAAAATATCCTGATGACTTTTCGTGATAAAGAAAAAATTATTGGAGTTATAGCATTTTCAAAATTCCAAAAAACAAACGAAAATGAACATTTTAAGCCGAAAAACGCACGATATGAAAAAAAGTCAAAAGGAGAAAAACGTTGCTTTTTGAACACCCTATAATATTTTCATAACAACTTTTCGAATTTTTTGAAAAATTAAAAATTCAAATTTTGATCGCACAAAAAAATAATGAAGAATCAAAAATTCCATTTTGCTGTCAAACTATGCAAGATACGAGAAAAGATGATTCCACCAAAATTGTGCACCTAAAAATGATCTACAAATTTGTTATTATTCACTTTTTGATATGACGCGTAGGTTTTGTTTTATTCGTAAAAAACAGCATCAAACATAGAAAAATCAAATTTTTAGACGAATAACATGAGATACGAAAAAAATGACAGAAAAAAAATTTGTTCATCGAAGGAAGAGGTACAAATTTGTTGTGACTCATGTTTCGATCGGATGCGTAGTTTTTGTTTTATTCGTGAAAATAACATTGACAGTAAAAAAAATCAAATTTTTGAAAAAACAATGAAAGGTACGAAAACAGATAAATGAACAAAAATTGTGCATTCAAAAAAGATTCAAACATTGTAATCAATTTTTTGGTAAGATAATGTAATCATTTCTTTGAAAATTCAACTGCTTTGTAGAAACATCGTCTTTTTGGCATACAAATTAAATATTTGGTTAAAATTTATTGTCTTTCTTGACTGAAAAATCTTTTTTGGTTGAAAAATGAAAATCTTTTCTTGGTTGAAATGTCAACTATTACATTTTTTGTTGAGAATTTATCTTTCTAAGCTGAAAATTCAACTAATCGGTTGAAAGTTGAACCACTTTCTTAAAAATTCATTTTTTTGTTTGTCGAAGATTCATAATTTTAGTGAAAAATTCATCTCTTAGGTTGAAATTTGAATTAATTTGATAAACATTTTGTTTGGTTAAAATCTTTTTTTTTTAAGCGAAAATTTAATTAATTCTTCGAAAATTCAACTGTTTTGTTGAAAATACAACTTTTTTGTAGAAAATTCATCTGTTTTTCTTGAAAATTCAACTGTTCTCTAGAAAATTAGTTTTTTATTGAAAATTATTTTTTCTACAAGAAAATTTAACTATTTCATTCTTGGTTAATAATAATTGATCTTTTTAGTTTCAAAATTAAACTATTTGTTTGGAAATTGATGTTATTCGTCGAAAATTCTTTTTTTGGAAGAAGATTAATCTCCTAGGTGAAGATTAGACTAATTGGTTTAAAATTGATGTTTTTTGTTGAAAATACGACTTTTTACTAGAAAATAAATCTTCTTTGTTGAAAATGAATGTTTTCGGTTAGAAATGTAATTGTTTGTTTGAAAATTCAACTGTTTTGTAGAAATATCTTTTTTTGTTATGAAAATTCAACATTTTGAATGAAATATATTGTCTTTCTCGACTGAAAAATGTTTCTTGTTTGAAAATTTGCCTTTTTGATTTGAAAATTCATCACTTTTTGTAGTAATTTCATATTATTTTTTTGGTGTAATTTAATGGTTTTTTCTTTAATATGAAAATATTTTCTTGGTTAAAATATCAACTATTACATCTTTTTTCAGAATTCATCTTTTTAGAATAAAAATTCAACTTTTTGGCTAAAAGTTGAACTGCTTTCTTGAAAACTTATTATTTTTTTTTTGTTGAAAATTCATAATTTTAGTGAAAAATTCATCTGTTTAGTTGAAAATTGAATTCCTTTGGTAAGAGTGATTATTAACATTTTTTTTCAAGTGAGTAGAAAATTCGTCTGTTTGTCTTGAAAATGCAAGGATTAGGTAGAAAATTTAACTGTTCTGTCCAAAATTCAATTGTTCTGTAAAAAATTACTTTTTTATTGAAAATTATTTTTTCCAAACGAAAATTCAACTATTCCATTTTTGGTGAATAACGGATCTTTCTAGTTTCAAAATTCACCTTTTTGGTTTAAAATTGATATAATTTGCTGAAAATTCGTCTTTTGGTAGACGATTAATTATTGAAAATTCAACTAAATGGTTAAAAATTTATGTATTTCATGAAGAATTCATCTTTTTTATTAGAAAATTCATCTTTTTGGTTAAAAATGCAACTGTTTTGTAGAAATATAATTTTTTTGGCTTAAAAATTCAACATTTTGGATTAAATTTATTGTCTTTCTTGACTGAAAAATCTTCCTAGGTTGAAAATGCAACTCTTGTTGAAAATTCAACTTCTTTTTTAGAAACATCATCTTTTTTGGTTCAGTTTCAACAGTTTTTATTT
This sequence comes from Andricus curvator, assembly GCA_932195095.1. Classification (NCBI taxonomy): domain Eukaryota; kingdom Metazoa; phylum Arthropoda; class Insecta; order Hymenoptera; family Cynipidae; genus Andricus; species Andricus curvator. Next base: position 219,532 of record CAKNYM010051496.1, read on the forward strand.
TATTTAAAAAAAGTTATTAAGTTTCTTGACCAGGGTAGTAGATAATGTGTAGATCTTGTTTTTTTCGTTCTACTGGTCGTTTATTAATTTTATGTTTTTTTAATTTTAAGGTTCTCAAATTTAAAAGCAAATTCCAGAAAAATAAAAAAAGATTATTATTATCTAGAGCCAAAATTACCATCCAATATTATAAACAATTATTATTAATATTATTATTATTATACCATTGGCCCAACGACTAACCATTACCATTAGTAGAAAACACAAACCAACCATGACTTTTGTCAGTTCTATGTCCCCATAAATCCTCTCCATTGACCGAAGTTGGGTGGGACTGACGCGAGGGGTCGACGAATTATTTTTGAATGAAAAAAAAAAAAAATTTCTAGAACACATTTGAATTTTCAGTTGAAAAAATTACTTTTTAATTTAAAAATACGAATTTCCAACTAAAATTATGAATCCTAGAGAATAAAAAAAAACTTTTAAGAAAGTAGTTCAACTTTCAGCCAAGGAGTTGAATTTTCAATGAAACATGTAATAGTTAATACTTCATAAAACAAGTTTTAATTTAAAATAAACAACATTTGGATTTTACAAAACAAAAACTAATTTTCAAAAAAATACCAAATTGTTGAATTTTCAAGCCAAAATAGTGAATTTTCTACAAAACAGTTGAATTATCAACAAAAAAGTAGATTTTTAACCACTGAGTTGAGTTTTTAACAAAATAGTTAAATTTTCAGTTAAAAAAATGAATTTTTAACCAAAAAAATTGATTTTTTATCAAAAAAGACGAATTTTCAACAAAATACATAAATTTGTAACCAAATAGTTGAATTTTCAACCATAAAGATTTATTTTCTATTGAAAAAACGAATTTTCCAAAAAATCCCATACATTTTCAACTAAATAGATTGAACAATGAATGTGATGTTAGTCCAAATTTTATTTGAATAATTGTTAGTTTATATTTGTTTCATTTCAAAAATTTTCAACTCAATAATTGCATTTTTATACTAAAAAGATCAATTTTAACCAAAAATGTAATGGTTAAATTTATATTTAAGAGAATTATTTTTGAATGAAAAAAAAAGAATTTTCTAGAACACAATTGAATTTTCAGTTGAAAAAATTAAAGAAAAATTTTTTTTTAAATTTAAAAATACGAATTTCCAACTAAAATTATGAATCTTGAAAAAAAAACTTTTAAGAAAGTAGTTCAACTTTCAACCAAGGAGTTGAATTTTCAACCTAAAAAGATGAATTTTAAACAAAACATGTAATAGTTGATACTTCAGAAAACAAGTTTTACTTTAAAATAAACAACAGTTGGATTTTACAAAACAAAAACGAATTTTCAAAAAAATACCAAATTGTTGAATTTTCAAGCCAAAATGGTGAATTTTCTACAAAACAGTTGAATTATCAACAAAAAAGTAAATTTGTAACCAATGAGTTGAGTTTGCAACAAAATAGTTAAATTTTCAGTTTGAAAAATGAATTTTTAACAAAAAAATTGATTTTTCATCAAAAGAGACAAATTTTCAACAAAATACATAATTTTTTTAACAAAATAGTTGAATTTTCTCCTGAATTGTTGAATTTTTGAGCCGAAAATATGAATTTTTTACCAAACAATTGAATTTTTAACAAAAATGTTAATTTTCAATCGAAACAGATTAATTGTTAACGAGACACTTGCATTTTTAACCAAAATATATTAAATTTTTACAGATGAATTTTTCACTAAAATTATGAATCTTCAAAAAAAAAGGTTTTTAAGAAAGCAGTTAAACTTTTAACCAAAGAGTTGAATTTTTAACCAAAAAGATGATTTTTCTAGCAAAAAAGACGAATTCTTCATAAAATAAATAAATTTTTAACCACTTAGTTGATTTTTGAATAACCAAGGAGATTAATCGTCTACCAATAGACAAATTTTCAGCAAATTATATCAATTTTCAACCAAGAAGGTGAATTTTGATGATAAAAAGCTCAATTATTATTAACAAAAAATGGAATAGTTAAATTTTGGTTTGGAAAAAAATATTTTTCAATACAAAATTAATTTTTTACAAAACAATTCAATTTTTTACAGAACAGTTCAATTTTGTACCTAATCCTTGAATTTGCATGACAAACAGACAGATTTTCTACAACAAAAATGAATTTCCAACCCAACAGTTGAATTTTTAAATAAGTAATTAAATTTTAACTTAAAAAAAAATTTTAAATAATCATTTTTACCGAAGGAATTCAATTTTCAACTAAACAGATGAATTTTTTCAAGACAAAAAAAGATATTTCTATAAAACAGTTTAATTTTCAAACAAAAAATTACATTTCTAACCGAAAATATTCATTTTCAACAAAGAAGATTCATTTTCTACTAAAAAGTCGTATTTAAAAAAAAATTTTTTTTTAACCAATTAGTTGAATTTTCACCCAGGAGATTAATCTTCTTCCAAGAAACAAATTTTCAACAAATAACATCAATTTCCAAACAAATTGTTTAATTTTCAAACTAAAAATTATCAATTATGAACCCAGAATGAAATAGATAAATTTTCTTGAAGAAAAAAAAATTTTCATTAAAATTCTAATTTTCTATAAAACAGTTGAATTTTCAAGAAAAACAGATGAATTTTCTACAAAAAAGTTGGATTTTCAACCAAACAGTTGAATTTTCAAAGAAGTAATTAAATGGTCGCTTAAAAAAAAAAGATTTCAACAAACAAAAAATGTTTATCAAAGTAATTCAATTTTCAACCTCAGAGATTAATTTTTTACTAAAATTATGAATCTTTAGCAAAACAAAAAAATGAATTTTTAAGGAATTGGTTCAACTTTCAACCAATTAATTAAATTTTCAACTTAGATAAATTCTCGAAAAAAATGTAAAAGTTGACATTTCAACCAAAAAAAGATTTTCATTTTAACGAAAAAACCGTTAAATCAAATCAAAAAAGCTACAAAAAGAGATTAATTTTCAAATCAAAAAAGAAATTTCAACCAAGAAGATTAATTTTCTACTAAAGAAGACGCATTCTCAACAAAAACCCACATTTTCCAGCCAATTTGTTGAATTTTCCATCAAGGAGTTTAATTTTCTACCAAAAAAGACGAATTTCCAAAAAATTACATCAATTTTCAACCAAATAGTTGCATTTTGAAACTAAAAAAGATGAATCATATACAGAAAATGGAATACCTCAATTTTCTCTTTGAAAAAAATATTTCTCAATAAAAAACTAATTTTCTACAAAACAGTTGAATTTTTTACGAAACAGTTGAATTTTCTACCTATTTGTCGAATTTTCAAGACAAACGAATTTTCTAAAAAGGTTGAATTTATAACCAAACAGTTAAATTTTCAAGAAAGTAATTAAATATTCACCTGAAAAAATTAATGTTTAACAGAAAAAAATTATTTTTATTGAAGTAGATTAGGTTTCAACCAATGAGATAAATTTTTGAACAAATAGTTCAACTTTCAACCAAGAGGATTAGTTTTCTATCAATAAATACGAATTAAAAAAAAATACATGCATTCTCAACCAAACAGTTAAATTTTTAACTGAAATAGGTAAATGTTTACCTCGCAAATGTGAATTTCCAACAAAAAAGGTAATTTTTAACCACACACTTACATTTTTAACTAAAAAAGATAGAATTTCTACAAAAAGATATGAATTTTAAAACCGAAAGGTTAAATGTTTAACAAAATAATTCAATTTTAAACTAACTAATACCATTTTTAACAAAAAAATATCAATTCTTAACCTGAAATTTGAAAGAAAACTTTTTAACTGAAAAAAATGAACTTTCAATTTGAATTTTCAATTCTGGAAATTGGGCAAAAGAGGGAAAGACCCTGCGATAAATAGGAATTTTTATCATTTATAGACTAAATAATAATAGTTTAAATGAATATTAAAGTTCATTTTTGATACTTTTCAAATATTAGGTCACAAAACTGTAATTTTTGCTTAGAAAATAATAGATGACAAACAGCTGTTTAAAAAAATTATTTATATTTATATTAAATAAAAAGTAAAAATTTGTTGTCAGTGATTCGCAGACTTGAAAATATCTTACGTTAGAATTGCTTTTGACCACGTACATCCGTATCCAAGACAGCATAAAGAAATTGGTGATACACCCCCTCCCCACCCCCTCTAAAAATAATTTTTCGTAATTTATGGACACGTCCATATCGAAAAAAAATTTTTAGGAAGAAAAATAATTGTTGATGCTCTTCTTAAAGTTGAATATAGAAAATTGAATAGCAAAAAGTTATCCTTCAGAATCGCTTAAGGCGCTTCAAACGAGTCTTGGTTTTGCTTGATCCACTATACGTTTAAAAGGATGAATTTCTGAACGTAATATTTTTACCATATTATTTGAGGGCAATTATATCGGTCCAGACATAGAGCTTTTTCCGGAAAATGTTTTTGTTTTGTAATTGAAAATTGAGTATGTTTTTGCGCCTGTAACCGGCAACACCGGCAGCCCAGCGTACAGAATAGTCAGAGTGTTGCCGGTTTCAGGCGTAAAAGCACTTTATTTTCAATTAAAAAAAAAAGAAGATTTTTCGGTAAAAGCTCTTTGTTTAAACCGGTATAATTGCCTTTAGATTATGTGGTAAAAATATTACGTTCAACAATTTATCGTTTTAGACTTATAGTGAATTAAGCGAAACCGAGACTCGTTTGAAGCGCCTTAAGCCTTAAGGGATTCCTATAAAACTTTGTGCAATCTTATGCACTCATTGCAATCTCGTGAAATCTCATACAATATCCTGCAAGCTTTTACAATCCTTTTTAATTCGATGCAATACCATCCAATCTCTTTAAAATCTCGAGAGATTTCTATAAAATCTTTATGGAATCCCATGCAATCTCAAGAAAAATCTCGTGCGATCTCTATAAAGTTTCGTGCAATCCTATGCACTGTTTCCAATCGTGTGGAATCTCATGCAATGAAATCTGAAATCTCATAAAATTCGATGCGATTTAAAAAAAAAAATCTCGAGCGACCTCTATAAAATTTCTATTAATTTTGCAATCTGGAATCTCGTGCAATTTCTGGCAATCCCATGCAATCCTTTACAATCCTTTGTAATCCTGTGCAATCTCATCCAATCTCTATAAATTCTCGAACGATCTGCCGACCTTTATAAAGTTTCGTGCAATCCCATGCACTAGTTGCAATCTCATGAAATCTCACACAATTTTCTGCAATCGTTCACAATATCTTGTAATCCCATGCAATCTCATGCACTTTCTATAAAATCTCGTGTAATTTCTATACAATCTCGATGCAATCTCTATAAAATCTCGAGCGATCTCTATACAATTTCGTGCAATCCGATGCACCGCTTGCAATCTGGAATTTCGTGCAATTTCCGGCAATCCCATGTAATCCTTTACAATCCCATGCAATCACATGCAATACCATGCAATTACGATATAATCTCAAATCTCAATGCAATCTCTATAAAATCTCGAACTATTCATCAATCTTGATTAAGGGTTTGTACAATCCCACGCACTAGTTGCAATCCCCTGGAATCTCATACAATCACTTGCATTCTTATGCAATGCATTACAATTCCTTGTAATTCGATGCAATCTCTATAAAATCCTGTGCGATCTCTATCAAATTTCATGCAATCCCATGAACTGCTTGCAATCCCGCGGAATCTCATACTATGTCCTGAAATCCTTTACAATCTCTTGTAATCCCATGCAATTCTTTGCAATCCCATGCAATCTCTGGTAATCCCATGCAATCCTATGCAATCCATTACAATTCCTTGTAATTCGATGCAATCTCTATAAAATCTTGTGCGATCTCTATCAAATGTCATGCAATACCATGCACTGCTTACAATCTCATGCAATCTCCATAAAATCTCGATCTCAATCCCATGCAATTTCTACAAAATCTCGAGCTATCTCTCTAAAATTTCGTGCAAACCTATGAACTGCTTACAATCCCTCGGAATCTCATACTATGTCCTGCAATTCTTTACGATCCCTTGCAATCCCATGCACTTCTTTGCAATCCCATGCAATCTCTGGTAATCCCATGCAATCGTATGCAATCCATTACAATTCCTTGTAATTCAATGAAATCTCTATACAAACTTGTGCGATCTCTATAAAATTTCATGCAATACCATACACTGCTTGCAATCTCATGTAATCTCCATAAAATCTCGATCTCAATTCCATGCAATTTCTATGAAATCTCGAGCTATCTCTCTGAAATTTCGTGCAATCCCATGAACTGCTTACAATCCCGCGGAATCTCATACTATGTCCTGCAATCTTTTACAATCCCTTGTAATCCCATGCAATTCTTTGCAATTCCATGCAATCTCTGGTAATCCCATGCGATCCTATGCAATAAATTACAATTCCTTGTAATTCGATGCAACCTCTATAAAATCTTGTGCAATCTCTATAAAAGTTCATGCAATACCATGCACTGCTTGCAATATGGAATTTCATGCAATCTCATGCAATCTCGATAAAATCTCGATCTCAATCCCATGCAATCTCTACAAAATCTCGAGCGATATCTAAAATTTCGTGCAATCCCATGAACTGCTTACAATCCCGCGGAATCTCATACTATGTCCTGCAATCGTTCACAATCCCTTGTAATCCCGTGCAATTCTTTGCAATCCCGTGCAATCTCTGGTAATCTCATGCAATCCATTACAATTCCTTGTGATTCGATGCAATCTCTATACAAACTTGTGCGATCTCTATAAAATTTCATGCAATACCATACACTGCTTGCAATCTCATGTAATCTCCATAAAATCTAGATCTCAATCCCATGCAATTTCTATAAAATCTCGAGCTATCTCTCTGAAATTTCGTGCAATTCTTCGCAATCCCATGCAATCTCTGGTAATCCCATGCGATCCTATGCAATCAATTACAATT
>CAKNYM010051496.1:252738-266360 GCA_932195095.1 Andricus curvator
TATTAAAAATTTAATAAAGAGTAGGGAAGTTATGGTAATTTATATATTTTTAAAATCGATTTTTATAGTAAAAAAGTTCTCATTCTCATAATTTGAAGTTGATGCAAGAATATAAAAGATGTGTTGATTCGATTCGAATCGATTGACCTATAATATTGATACATTTTATTCAAGAGTATAAGGAAGCTATGGAAATGCATTATTATTATTATACCATTAAGCCATTTCCCTTTCGGGGTAGGCGTGACTTGCTCGGTGCATAATATTTGAAAATACCGTTTTTTATAGTAAAACCTTTTTCTTCCACAAAATTCAAAGTTGATGCAAGAATATAAAAGATTCCTTGGTCCGAGACGAATCGATTGACCAACAATATTAATACATTTTAGTAAAGAGTAGGGAAGTTATGGTAATTTATATATTTTTAAAATCGATTTTTATAGTAAAAATGTTCTCATTCTCACAATTTAAAGTTGATGCGAGAATAGAAAAGTTGTGTTAATTCAAGACGAATCGATTGACCTACAATATAAATACATTTTATTGAAGAGTAAGGAAGCTATGGTAATGCATAATATTTGAAAATACGGGTTTTTATAGTAAAACCTTTTTCTTCAACATAATTCAAAGTTGATGCAAGAAGGGAAAATATTCGTTGTTTCGAGGCAAATCGATTGATCTATAATATTAATACGCCTTATTGAAGATTAAGGAAATTATGCTCATTTATAATATTTGAGTCATCTGTTTCAAACAGAAAAACTTTCTTCATCTACATAATTGAAAGTTGACGCATGAATAGAGAAGACTTTTTGATCATACATTTTCAAATAGAATAATTCTGACAATTTTTGTAGAGAAATGATGAAGCTGGGAAAAGGATAGGGTGCGACAGAACTTTTCCCTTCCCTTTTCCAGCTCAAAAAATTATCATTTCGAATACAAGATTTGATTTGTCTGATTTGTCTCTGTATTTAAAAATTTTTTTGTAATATTTTGTAATTTTCTATTTTTAAATTGATCAAAATGAAGACTCTGGTTTGTTTATTATTGAAAAAAATAACTAATGCTTCCTTTGTCAGGAGGCAAATATATTTGCAAACGGGAAGCAAAGTGCTCGAGAAATGAGCACCATATAATTATAAATACAAACAAAGTGGAAACTCTCGAGATTGAACTCACAGCTAGCTTTTTAAAGATTTTTTGAAAGATTATATTCAACGTGTCCAAACGATAAGGTTGTATCTTGGTTGCAAAATCTAGACGCTTTCAAACCCAAATTTTCGTCTAAATTTATCGGATTTCAAGCTCAATTACGTTGACGTTTTTGATAGTGGCTCTTGAAGAAATTAGATTCATTCATATAAAAGATTTTTGTAAAGATTATATTCGACGTGTCCAAACGATAAGGTTCTATCTCGGTGGCAAAATGTGGAAGCTCGCAAATTATTCCCCTTTATTCCCCTCTTTTCCCATTTTTAAAAGAATTCTTTTTTTCTCGAGATCGAATTCACAGCTAGTTTTAAATTCTTCATTGTGCTCGAAAAATCTTCTCACTATAGATTTATATAGAACTTATTCAAAAAGCAAAAAAAGTGAAATTCGTGTATGGCCACCGGCTTCGTTTCTTTCGGGGGGGGGGGCGCACAGGCTGCCAACGGGGAGTAGGAGGGGGGTAGTTTATGGATGACTCCTGGTTTGGTCTTTGAATAAAATGGCCCAAAATCAGTTGGCGAATAATGTAATTTTTAATTTACGATTTTTCTCTTCTTGAAACTGTCCTTTTGAAGAGTCAATTAAACCAGTTTGGGTGATTTATGGGACAGCGATTATGGAAGTAGCATCATTGGAACCCGTCATTAATAGCAGTCTTATTTCATTTTTGAAGGGAGAAAAATAGAGAGAGGTTCTCGAGTAAGGTCCATAGTTCCATACCATGCCAGAGATATTTTCAATTCCACAGGAGTTTTAGGTGTAGTGGGCGTGCACCGAGCATTATGTATGCGCCACTAGGGTTACCCATTTTTCTTTGTGTCACTGGATCAGTGCATTTCACGTGGCGAACCGTTTTAAAAAAGAGAAGGGACTCGTGAATCACCACCCTCTTCTACACACAGTCACAGATTTCATGTCCGGACTGGAGGACGAGTAGGAGTTCGGAACGTGTCCAAACGTGTGCGACCCTTTGTCAAATCCTCTGACAATGCCAAAAGACGAGCTCCCTTTTCTCCAACACCGTCGCACCATCATTCCACTAGCACTGCTAGTTAACAAGTGCCTCCTCTCCTCCCTTCCTTGCAAATCCAACGGGTGACTACAAAAAAAAAAAAGAAATTTTTTTTGAATTTTTCCACCTTCTTCTTCTTCTTCTTCTTATTATTATTATTATATCATTAAGCCATTTCCCTTTCGGGGTAGGCGTGACTTGCTCAGTTGGAAAATAGTAGTGTGTATATAGGTATATAGGTATGAAGTAGATAGGTATACATATTTTACATTGATCTGGAATTCTCGTGTTATTCATTTAAATGACACGTTTATTCCGCAACACTGCTCCGACCCAGGTTACTGATCAATCTCTCTAGCGATCACCCCAAGTGAAGAGCCTCACAAAATTGTTATGTATGGTTCCCCACTTGGGCCCATTAGTATCCAACTTATAAGATCCATAAACTATCCTTTCAAAAGTATCGGATTGGAATTCATTCCGAATCATTGCGAATTATTCCGGAATCTGTATCCGGACCATCCCGAATCAATCTGAATCAATCCGAAAAAAGTTCTACATTTCGTTCTAACCAAAAATGAAATAGTAAAATTCTCAGATAAAAAATTAATATTTGAAAAAAAAATGTTTCAACAAAAAGTTAAATTTTCAATCTAAGAGGTAAATCTGAAAAAGATGAATTTTCCACAAACGAGTTTAACGTTCAGCCAAGTAGTTGAATTTTCAACTAAAAAGATGAATTTTTAACCAACTGGTTACATTTTCAACCAAAAAAATATTTTTAAAAAACAAAATACATCAATTTTCAATAAATTTGTTGAATTTTAAAGCCACAAGGACGATTTATGTACAAAACGGTTGAATTTTTAACCAAAAAATATGATTTTTTGAACAAAGAAGCTCATTTTCTACCAAAAAGTTTACTTTTCATAAAAATGGTTTAATTTTTAACCCAATACTTAAAATTAAACGAAAATAGGAATTTTCAACAAAAAAGTTAATCTAGGAATCTGTATTATCTTAAGAGAATAACATAAAATATTTAACGTCTTTTCAGACTAGATGAAGCTATGAAAGAAAAATTATTTTAATTATTTTTTTTCTGAAAAAAGATCTCCTTTCGCTCCGCTGGGAATCGAACCACAGAACTACTGATTTGGTTGATTTGGTCCCATTCCCAGCGGAGCCAAAAGAGAAGACCTTTTTTCAGAAAAAATTAATTAAAATAATTTTTGTTTCATAGCTTCATCTAGTCTGAAAAGACGTTAAATATTTTCTGTTATTATCTTAAGATCATACAGATTCCTAGAAAAATTTGATTTGTACCATCTAGCAAAATAATGCGTGTATTTCTGAAAAAAGTTTCTTCTCTCGATCTCTCTAGTAGCTTAATGGGAAAACACCTGACCAGAAATCAGTAGTTCTGTGGTTCGATTCCCAGCGGAGCGAAAGGAGAAGATCTTTTTACAGAAAAAATTAATTAAAATAATTTTTCTTTCATAGCTTCATCTAGTCTGAAAAGACGTTAAATATTTTCTGTTATTCTCTTAAGATAATACAGATTCCTAGAAAAATTTGATTTGTTCCATCTAGCAAAATAATGCGTGTATTTCTGAAAAAAGTTTCTTCTCTCGATCTCTCTAGTAGCTTAATGGGAAAGCACCTGACCAGTAATCAGTAGTTCTGTGGTTCGATTCCCAGCGGAGCGAAAGGAGAAGATCTTTTTTCAGAAAAAATTAATTAAAAAAAGTTAATTTTCAACCGAATAGTTTAATTTTTTACCAAATTGTTGAATCCTCAAACAAAATAAGACTAATTTACAACCAAACCAGATTAACTTACAGTTACATTTTTAACGAAATACAAGAATTTTCAACTGAAAAAATCAATTTTTAATTAAGAATATCAATTTTCAATCAAGAATGAAATAGTTGACATACATGAATTTTCTATAAAATAGTTGAATTTTCGTCTTATAAAGGATGAATTTTTGACCAAAAGAAAAAACGGATTTTTAACAGAAAAATTAAATTTTCAATTTAAAAGATGAATTTTCAACCAAATAGTGGAATTTTCAACCAAAGAGCTGAATTTTCCAGCAAAAAATCTAATGTTCTACTAAAAAACACAAATTTTTAACCTGAAAATATGATTTTTAACAAAAAAGTTCATTTTCTCCAAGAAAGTTAAATTTTCATAAAAATAGTTTAATTTTTAAGCAAATTGTTGAATTTAAATTTTCTTTTTTTTTTGAAAATTTATTTGGTTGAAAATTCAACTATTTTCATAAAAAATTCAACTATTTCATGGAAAATTCAAATATTTTCTTAGATGAAAATTCGCCTTTTCGGTAGAAAATTAATCTTTTTTTTTGTCTGAAAATTCATCTTTTTGGCTGTGGATTCAACTATTTTGTTAAAAATTCTTCTTTTTTGGTTCAATTTGACTGGTCGAAAATTTGTTTATTTTTTTTCTTAAAAATTATTTTTATTAAAGTGAAAATGTAACTAATATCATTTTTGGTTAAAAAATTATCATCTTTTTGTTTAAAATTCAACTATTTGGTTGAGAATCAACTATTTATTTTAAAAATGAACTACTTAGTGGAAAATCAACTTTTTTGTTGAAAATTCATATTGTCGGGTGCAAAATTCAACTGTTTTCATTTTAACTGGTAGAAAATGTTGTATTTTTTGGTTAAAAATTAATTTTCGAAACTAAATATTAAGATTTAGCTATTCCATATTTGGCTAAAAACTTATATTTTTTAGATGAAAGTTCAACTATTTTGTTAGAAATTCTTCTTTTCTGGTTCATTTTAACTGGTCGAAAATTTTATTCTTTTGTTGTAAATTCATTTTTTAAACTGAAAATGTAACAATTTCATTTGTTGGTGAAAACTTATCTCTTTTTTTGCAGTTAAAAATTCAAATATTTTGTTAAAAATGTAACTATTTAGATAGAAATATAACAATTTATTTCAAAAATTAATTACTTGGTAGAAAATTAACTTTTTTTTTTTAATTCATAGTGTCGGGTGGAACATTCAACTGGATTCAATTGGAAGTTCGGATTGAGTCGGATTAATTTTTAACCGATTTTGATCGAACGGAATCTAGAATTTTTTCGGATTGAATCGGATTAACTCGGATTGGTTCGGATACAGATTCCGGAATGATTCGGATGACTTCGGATTGGTTAGGAATGAATTCCTATCCGAAACTTTCGCCAGGGTACGTTAATTTTCGGATATTTTTGACGAATTTTTAACAAAATAGATGAATTTTTCACCAAACAGTTAAATTTTCCACCCGACTCTATGAATTTTCCACAAAAATGTTATATTTTTACCAACGTAGTTAATTTTTCAAATGAATAGTTAAATTTTAACCAAATAGTTGAATTTCCTACCAAAATAGTTGAATTTTCAATAAAATACTTGAATTTTTAATTAAACATGTAAGTTTTTAATCGAAAATGGAATAGTTACATTTTCAGTTTAAAAAATTAATTTGCAACAAAAAGAAAACGTATTTTTAACGAAATAGATTAATTTTTCACCAAAAAGTTGAATTTTCCACTCGACACTATGAATTTTCAACAAAAATGTTATATTTCTACCAAAGTTGTTAATTTTTCAAATCAATAGTTAAATTTTAACCAAATAGTTAAATTTGAAACAAAATACTTGAATTTTCAAATAAAATAGTCGAATTTTTAACTAAAAACATAAATTTTCAACCAAAAATGGAATAGTTACATTTTCACTTCAAAAAATTAATTTTCAACAACAAAAAAACGAATTTTTAACAAAATAGATGCATTTTTCAACAAACAGTTGAATTTTCCACCCGACACTGTGAATTTTCAACAAAAATGTTAATTTTCTACCAAAGTAGTTAATTTTTCAAACTAATAGTTAAATTTTATCCAAATAGTTGCATTTCCTACCAAAATAGTTGAATTTTCAACAAAATACTTGAATTTTTAACTAAAAATATAAGTTTTCAGTCGAAAATGGAATAGTTTCATTTTCACATTAAAAAATTAATTTTCAACAAAAAAAAAACGAATTTTTAACGAAATAGATGCATTTTTCACCAAACAGTTGAATTTTCCACCCGACACTGTGAATTTTAAATAAAAATGTTAATTTTCTACAAAAGTAGTTAATTTGTCAAATAAATAGTTCAATTTTAATCAAACAGCTGAATTTCCTACAAAAATAGTTGAATTTCCAAAAAAATAGTCGAATTTTTAACTAAAAACATAAGTTTTCAACCAAAAATGAAACAGTTACATTTTCAGCTTAAAAAATTGATTTTCAACAAAAAAAACGAATTTGTAACAAAATATTTAAATCCTCAACCAAAATGATGAATTTTCAAAGCAGACATTAATTTGTTATTCAAAAAGGTGAATTTTCAATAAAATACATGAATTTTCCACAAAATAGTTGAATGTTCCACGCGACTCTATGAATTTTCAACAAAAAAGTTAATTTTCTACCAAGTAATTAATTTTTCAAATAAATAGTTACATTTTTAACTAAATAGTTGAATTTTCAACTAATAAAGATAAGCTTTCAATCAAAAATGGAATACTTGTATTTTTAGATTACCAGTTCAATTGAACCAAAAAGACGAATTTTTAACAAAATAGATGAATTTTTCACCAAACAGTTGAATTTTCCATCCGACACTATGAGTTTTCGATAAAAAACTTAATTTTCTACCAAATAATTAATTTTTGAAAAAAATAGTTACATTTCTATCTAAATAGTTGAATTTTTAACTCCAAATATAAGTTTTCAATCAAAAATGGAATAGTGACATTTTCAGCTTAAACAATTGATTTTCAACAGAAAAAAACGAATTTGTAAAAAAATATTTCAATCCTCAACCAAAATGATGGTTTTTCAAAACAGGAGATTAATTTTTTACCAAAAAAAGGAATTTTCAACAAAATACATAAATTTTCCACAAAATAGTTGAATTTTGCACCCGACACTATGAATTTTCAACAAAAAGGTTAATTCTCTGCCAAGAAATTAATTTTTCAAATAAATAGTTACATTTTTAACTAAATAGTTGAATTTTCAACTAAAAAAGATAAGCTTTCAATCAAAAATGTAATAGTTGTATTTTTAGTTTACCAGTTAAATTGAACCAAAAAAGACGAATTTTTAGCAAAATATATGCATTTTTCACCAAATAGTTGAATTTTCCGCCAGACACTATGAATTTTCGACAAACATTTAATTTTCTACCAAGTATTTAATTTTTGAAATAAATAGTTACATTTTTAACAAAATAGTTGAATTTTATACAAAAGTAGTTGAATTTTCATCAAAATAGTTGAATTTTTAACTGAAAAAAGGGATAAGTTTTCAATCAAAAAAGAATTAGTTACATTTTCAGTTTAAAAAGTTAATTTTCAACAAAAAAATTGAATTTTTGACCAGTTAAATTCAACCAGAAAAGAAGAATTTTTAAGAAAATAGTTAATTTTTTTACCAAGTAATTAATTTTTCAAATAAATAGTTACATTTTTAAGAAAATAGTTGAATTTTTAACTGAAAAAAAAGATATAAGTTTTCACAAAAAAATGAAATAGTTACATTTTCAGTTAAAAAAAAATTAACTTACAACAACAAAATGAAATTTTCGACCAGTTAAATTGAACCAGAAAAGAAGAATTTTTAACAAAATAGATGAATTTTCCACACGACACTGTGAATTTTCGACAAAAACCTTATTTTCTACCAAGTAATTAATTTTTAAAATAAATAGTTACATTTCTATCTGAATAGTTGAACTTTTTACATAAATAGTTGATTTTTCAACAAAATACTTGAATTTTCAATTAAAAATATAAATTTTCAATCAAAAATGGAATAGTTACATTTTCAGCTTAAAAAATTGATTTTCAACAGCAAAGAAAGAATTTTTAACAAAATATTTAAATTTTTAACTAAAAAAAAGAGATAAGTTTTCACCAAAAAAGGAAATAGTTACATTTTCAGTTTGAAAAAATTAAATTACAACAAAAAAAACAAATTTTCGACCAGTTAAATTAAACCAGAAAAGAAGAATTTTTAACAAAATAGTTGAACATTCATCTAAAAAATATAAGTTTTCAACAAAAAATGGAATAGCTACAATCTACATATTTAGTTTCGAAAATTAATTTTTAAGCAAAAAAATGCAAAATTTTCTACCAGTTAAAATTAATGAAAAAAGACAAATTTCCAACAAAATAATGCATTTCCAACAAAACAGTTGAATTTTGCACCCGACAATATGAATTTTCAACAAAAAAGTTGATTTTCCACCAATTAGTTCATTTTCACTTTAATAAAAATAATTTTTAAGAAAAAAAATTTTTTTTCGACCAGTTAAATTGAACCAAAGAAGAAGAACTTTTAACAAAATAGTTGAATCCACAGCCAAAAAGATGAATTTTCAAACAAAAAAAAGATTAATTTTCTACCGAAAAGACGAATTTTCAACTAAGAAAATACTTGAATTTTCCATAAAACAGTTGAATTTTTTATGAAAATCGTTAAATTTTCAACCAAATGTTTGAATTTTCAACTGAAAAAGATAATTTTTCAACCAAAAATGGAATAGTTACATTTTTAGAATAAAAAATTAATTTTCAACAAAAAAAAGAAAATTTAAATTGAACTATTTGCTTAAAAATTAAATTATTTTTATGAAAAATTAACTATATGGGAGAAAAGGAACTTTAAAAAAAAATCATATTAGTAGAACATTAGATTTTTTGCTGGAAAATTCAGCTTTTTCGTTGAGAATTCAACTATTTGGCTAGAAATTTATTTTTTAAATTGAAAATTTAACTTTTCTGTTAAAAATTCGTTTTTTCTTTTGGTCAAAAATTAATTTTTTTATCTGAGAATTTCGCTATTCCATTTTTGGTTAGAAATTCATCCTTTATAAGTTGAAAATTCATCTATTTTCTAGAAAATTCATGTATTTCATTATAAATTCGCTTTTTTTGTAAAAATTAATTTTTTCAACTAACAATGTAACTATTCCATTCTGGATTGAAAATTGGTATTCTTTATTAAAAATTAATCTTTTTGTTTAAAAATTCATTCTTTTTGGTTAAAAATGTAACTGTAAGTTAATCTGGTTTGGTTGTAAATTTATCTTATTTTGGTTGAGGATTCAACAATTTAGTAGAAAATTAAACTATTCGGTTGAAAATGAACTTTTTCGTCCAAAATCCATATTTTTAGTTTAAATTTAACTATTGGATTAAAAATTAAACAATTTTTATGAAAATTTAAGTTTTTGGTAGAAAATTCAACAACTTTATTGAAAACTGATGTATTTTGTTTTTTGATTGAAAATTTAACCATTTTGTTAGAAATTCATCTTTTTAGTTGAAAATTTAACTACTTGGTTGAACGTTAAACTCGTTTGTTGAAAATTTATATTTTTTAAGATTTACCTTTTTAATTAAAAATTTAAATTTCTTGTTGAAAATTCGTTTTTTCTTCTGCAATTATTATTTTTTTTAATTCATGATGGGGATCTGAGAAATGTACTATTTCGTTTTTTGTTAGAAATTTCTTGTTTAAAATTCATGTATTTTGTTAAAAATTCGTATTCTTTGATCGAAAATTAATCTTCTTGGTTGAAAATAACCTTGTTGGTTGATAATTAATATTTTCCGTTCAAATTTAACAATTTGGTTAAAAATTAAACTATTTTTATAAAAATTTAACTGTCTTCGAGAAAATTAATTTTTTTGTTGAAAAAAGTAATATTTTTCTAAAATTCAGTTGTTTTGTAGATGATTCACCCTTTTGGCTTTGAAATTCTTTTTTTTTAAATTGATGGCCAACAGCCATACCACGCTGAAAAAACCAGTTCTCGTCAGATCACTGAAGTTAAGCAGCGTTGGGCGCGGTTAGTACTTGGATGGGTGACCATTCGAGAAAACTGAGTGCTGTTGGCACATTGTGGGTGTGGTGAGCCCACACTTGTAGTTATTTACTACAAGTTATCAACCTAGAAACACTACCCGAATCGGGTAGTGTCACGCCTACCCCGAAAGGGAAATGGCTTAATGATGTATTTTGTTTAAAATTTCGTCTTTTATTGTAGAATATTAAGCTTTTTGCTGGAAAATTCATCACTTTCGTTAAAAAATTTAACTATTTGTTTCAAAATTCATCTTTTTAGTTGAAAATTTAACTACTTGGTTGGAAATTGAACTCGTTTATTAAAAATTCATATTTGTTCAAGATTCACTTCTTTGGTTAAAAATTAAACTATTTTTATCAAAATTCAACTTTCATGGAAAAAATTAATTTTTTTGTTAAAAAAGTAATATTTTTTGGCTAAAATTCAAGTTTTGTTCCTTGCAAAATTTTCTTTCTTTTGGAAGCAGAGTGGATCAGATGATAACGTTCTTGGAAAGTTTTCGATCACTGATACTAAGAACCACGCTGTCGCGGGTTCGAATCCCAATGGGAGAAAAAATAATTTCTCATTCCTGGATGTTTGAGTTTCCTACTTCTACATTACATTTTAATCTAATCCAAGCCCCAGAGTTGGGTCGCCATTTTCTGACGCAATTTTTTTTTTTTTATTTATTATGAATTTTTAATAGCCATATTTTTAATTTTTTCTGTTTTCTCATCCGCTTTCGGAAAAATTCGTAATTTTCATTAAAGTTTAATTGACAAAAGCTCTATTCCTTGAAAGGTTCTCTACAATTATATTCGTCACATTTTTATGGAAAATATTTTATTTAAAAATGAAATTAGCATAATTTTCTTAACCATAATTTTTTTCAAATTCTCGGAGTCTAATTTTTAACCTCATTGCAACACGGTAAGATAATTTTTTATTTAAAAAAATAATCTGAATTTTTTATTTGTAATAAAACGTATTAATGTTTCCTGATGACATTTGAATGAATGCTTGTTTTCTGTTTTTAAAAAAACATTTTTTTTGTTGAAAATTCATTTCCTTGTTTAAAAATTTAACGATCCTATTTTTAGAAAATTAATCTTTTAGTTTAAAAACTCATCTTTTGGGTTGGAATCTTTTGTTGAAAATTAATTTCTTTCAGGATTCATCATTTTAGTTAAAAATTCATCTCTTTGGTTGAAAATTCTACTATTTTATTGACAATTCTTTTTTTTTTGGTTGAGAATTAATTTTTTTAAATAAGAATGTAACTATTCCATTTTTGGTTGAAAATTGATATATTCGGTGGGAAATGAACTTTTTTGTTCAAAATTCATATTTTTGGTTTAATTGAACTATTTGGTTAAAAATTAAACTATTTTTATGAAAATTTAACTTTTGGGTAGAAAGTGAACTTTTTTGTTAAAAAATCATATTTTTGGTTTAAACTGAACTATTTTGTTAAAAAATAAACTATTTTGATGAAAATTTAACTGAAAAATTAAATGAAGATTCAACTATTTGAGAAAAAATGAATGTATTTTGTTGAAATATCGTGTTTTTTTTTGGTTGAGAATTAATTTTTCTAACTAAAAATGTAACTATTTCATTTTCGGTTTAAAATTGATATTTTGACATAAAAAATTGATCCTTTCTAGTTTATAATCAAGGTTTTTTGTTAAAAATTTACATTCTTTGTATAATTTAATTATTTGGTTGAGAATTAAAATAATTTTATGCAAATTTAACTTTCTGGTAGAAAATGAACTTTTTTCTTAAAAAATAATGTTTTTGGTTTAAATTTAACTACTTGCTTTAAAAAAAAACTATTTTGATGAAAATTTAAATGAAGATTCAACTATTTGAGAAAAAATTAATGTATTTTATTGGAAATTGTTTTTTTTTTTGGTTGAGAATTAATTTTTTTCAACTAAAAATGTAACTATTTCATTTTCGGTTAAAAATTGATATTTTTACTTAAAAATTGATATTTTTACTTAAAAATTCATATTTTTACTTAAAAATTGATATTTTTACTTAAAAATTTATCCCTTCTAGTTTATAATTGAAAAGTTTGTTGTAAAAAATGTACATTTTTGGTATAATTGAACTATTTGGTTAAAAATTAAAATAATTTTATAAAAATTTAACTTTTTTGTAGAAAATTAACTTTTTTGTTAAAAAGTCATATTTTGGGGTTAAAATTTAACCATGTTGTAGATAATTCGTCCTTTTGGCTTTAAAATTCAACAATTTTTTTGGAAATTAATTTATTTGTTTAAAAAATTGTGTTTTTTGGTTCTTGCTGACAAAATTGAAATTTTTTGTTTGAAATTTAACTATTTGCTTAAAAAATAAACTATTTTGATGATAATTTAACTGAAAAATTAAATGAAGATTCAACTGTTTGAGAAGATTCGTTTTTTTTGGTTGAGAATTAATTTTTTAAACTAAAAATGTAACTATTTCATTTTCGGTTGAAAATTGATATTTTGACTTAAAAATTGATCCTTTCTAGTTTATAATCAAGGTTTTTTGTTAAAAACTTACATTTTTGGTATAATTGAACTAGTTGATTAAAAATTAAAAAAATTTTATGAAAATTTAACTTTCTGGTAGAAAATGAACGTTTTTGTTAAAAAAATCATATTTTTGGTTCAAATTGAACTATTTGCTTAATAAATATACTATTTTGATAAAAATTTAACTACAAAATTAAATGAAGATTCAACTATTTGAGAAAAAGTCAATGTATTTTGTTGAAACTTTTTTTTTTTTTCTTTGTTGGGAATTCATGTTTTTAACTGAAAATGTAACTATTTCATTTTCGGTTAAAAATTGATATTTGTAGTTAAAAACTGATATTTTTAGTTAAAAATTGATATTTTTAGTTAAAAATTGATCCTTTCTAGTTTATAATTAAGGTTTATTGTAAAAAATGTACATTTTTGGTATAATTTACCTATTTGGTTAAAAATTGAAATAATTTTATAAAAATTTAACTTTTTAGTAGAAAATGAACTTTTTTGTTAAAAAGTCATATTTTGGGGTTAAAATTTAACCGTGTTGTAGATAATTCGTCCTTTTGGCTCTAAAATTCAACAATTTTTTCGGAAATTAATTTATTTGGTTAAAAAATTGTGTTTTTTGGTTCTTGCTGACAAAATTGAAATTTTTTGTTTGAAATTTAACTATTTGCTTAAAAAATAAACTATTTTGATGATAATTTAACTGAAAAATTAAATGAAGATACAACTATTTGAGAAAAAATGAATGTATTTTGTTGAAAATTCGTTGTTTTTTTTTGGTTGCGAATTAGCTTTTTTAACTAAAAATGTAACTAGTTTATTTTCGGTTAAAAATTGATCCTTTCTAGTTAATAATTAAAGATTTTTTGTCAAAAATGTACATTTTTGGTATAATTGAACTATTTGGTTAAAAATTAA
>CAKNYM010051496.1:266760-291167 GCA_932195095.1 Andricus curvator
TTGAAAAAAAATGAATTTTTATTAATAAAAATTCATTTTTTTTCAAATAGTTGAATCTTAATTTAATTTTTCAGTTAAATTTTCATCAAAATAGTTTAATTTTTAACCAAATAGTTGAATTTAAACAAAAAATATGATTTCTTAACAAAAAAGTTCACTGTCTACCAAAAAGTTACATTTTCATAAAAATAGTTTAATTTTTAACCAAATAGTTAAATTATACCGAAAATATGAAATTTGAACAAAAAAGTTCATTTTCAACCGAATAGTTTAATTTTCTACCAAATTGCTGAATCCTCAACCAAAATAAGATTATTTTAACCAAATAAAATTAATTTACAAATAAACAGTTGCATTTTTAACCAAAAAGGATGAGTTTTCAACCAAGAAGATTAATTTTCAACCAAAAGGTACGAATTTGTAACAAAATGCATGAATTTTAAACAAGAAAAGATTAATTAAATATATCAATTTTTAACCAAAAGTGGAATAGTTACATTCTTATTTAAAAAAATTAATTCTCAACCAACAGAAAAGGAAAGATTTTTTAACAAAATAGTTGAATTTTCAACCAATGAGATGAATTTTTAACTAAACTGAGAAATCCTAAAAGAAATTAAATTTCAACAAAAGATTCCAACACAAAAAATGAGTTTTTAAACCAGAAGATTAATTTTCTAAACAATACGATAGTTGAATTTTTAAACAGGGAAATGAATTTTCAGCAAAAAAAATTCATTTTTTGCAAAGTAGCTGAATTTCTGACAAAAAAAAAACTTTCAACAAAATAATAAAACTGTCAACCAAATAATAACATTTTTAACCAAACGAGGTGAATTCCGAACCAAAAATATAATAGTAGACTTTTCAAAGATAAAAAGTGAACTTTTAATCAAAAATAGATGGATTTTTATATTGGGTTTTATTAATTCAGTACGCATTTAAGCGAAAAAGTGAGAAGAAAGGGTAAGTTTTTTTTATAAACATAAAACAAGCATTCTTTCAAATTTATCATCAGGAAACATTGACACATTTTATTACAAATAAAAAATTCAGATTATTTTTTGAAATAAAAAATGGTCCTACCGTGTTGCAATGAGGTTAAAAATTAGACTCCGAGAATTTAAAAAAATGGTTATGGTTAACAAAATTATGGCAATTTCATTTTTAAATAAAATAATTTCCATAAAAATGTGACGAATATAATTGTAAAGAACCTTTCAAGGAATAGAATGAGCTTTTGTAAATTAAACTTTAATGAAAATTACGACTTTTTCCGAAAGCGCATGAAACAAATAAAAAATATGACTATCAAAAATTCATAATCAATAAAAAAAATGAAAAATTGCGTGATAAAATGGCAACCCAACCTTGGGGCTAGAATTAGATTGAAATGAATGTAAAAGTAGGAAACTCAAACATCCAGGAATGAGAAATTATTTTTTTTTCCCCATTGGGATTCGAACCCGCGACAGCGTGGTTCTACGTATCAGTGATTGAAAAGTTTCCAAGCACTTTACCATCTGATCCACGCTGCTTCCCAAAGAAATTAAATTTTGCAAGGAACAACAATTGAATTTTAGCCCAAAAATATTACTTTTTTAACAAAAAAATGAATTTTCCCCAAGAAAGTTAAATTTTGATAAAAATAGTTCAATTTTCAACCAAAGAAGTGAATCTTAAAAAATTACGAATTTTTAATAAACGAGTTCAACTTTCAACCAAGTAGTTAATTTTTCAACTAAAAAGGTGAATTTTGAAACAAATAGTTAAATTTTTTAACCAAAGAGATGAGTTTTCCAGTTAAAAGCTTAATATTCTACAAAAAAACACGAATTTTTAAACAAAATACAACAATTTAGAAAAAAAATGAATTTCAAAGGCAAAAGGGTGAATTATCTACAAAACAATTGAATTTTAGCCCGAAAACACTATTTATTTAACCAGAAAATTAATTTTCTCCGAGAAAGTTAAATTTTCATAAAAATAGTTTAATTTTTAATTAAATAGTTGAATTTAAATTTTCTTTTCTTTTTTTCGAAAATTTATTTGGTTGAACATTCAACTATTTTGTTAAAAATTCTTCTTTTTTGGTTCAATTTAACTGGTCGAAAATTTGTTTCTTTTTTTTTGTTGCAAATTATTTTTATTAAAGTGAAAATGTAACTAATATTATTTTTGGTTGAAAAATTATCATCTTTTTGTTTAAAATTCAACTATCTGGTTGAAAATCAACTATTTATTTCAAAAATGAACTACTTAGTGGAAAATCAACTTTTTTGTTGAAAATTCATATTGTCGGGTGCAAAATTCAACTGTTTTGTTGAAAATCCATTATTTTGTTAAAAATTCGTATTTTTTCATTCATTTTAACTGGTAGAAAATTTTTTATATTTCGGTTAAAAATTAATTTTTGAAACTAAAAATTTAAGTGAAGATTCAACTATTTGAGAAAAAATTAATGTATTTTGTTGAAAGCTTTTTTTTTCGTTGAGAATTAATTTTTTGTACTAAAAATGTAACTATTTCATTTTCGGTTGAAAATTGATCCTTTCTAGTTTATAATTAAGGATTTTTGTCAATAATGTACATTTTTGGTATAATTTAACTATTTGGTTAAAAATTAAAATAATTTTATGAATATTTAGGTTTTTAGTAGAAAATGAACTTTTTGTCAAAAAATCATATGCTTGTTTGGTTAGAAAATTAATCTTGTTTGTTGAAAATTCATTATATATTTCGACTTGAAATCTTGGGAATTTGAAGTTTTTGATATTGAATTCAATATGGTATTTACATTAATTTTTTTTTTCAAATAATTTATTCCTCTATTATTCACATATTTTTTATGTTTTCATAGAATTTTCGGCTACGTTGCTTTTCAGGGGGGGGGGGGTAGGACAAAAATACGGTTTCAAAAATATTATTCACACTTACCGTGGATACTAATGGGCCCAGGGGAGCTTTACATGATAACTTAGTAAAGCTCTTCACCTGGGGTGATCACTAGAGAGATTGATCAGCGACCTGGGTCGGACCAGTGTTGCGGAACGAGCTTGTTATTTAAATAAATAACACGAAAATTCTAGATTAATCTAAAAATCTGAACACCCTCCCCCACATTATTCCCTTCCTACCGAGTGATTCACGAATACCCCGAAAGGGATATGACTTAATTGTATAATAATCATAATATATGAATACCCTTATTTTCAGGTTTTGTTCCTTGAAAAATTTAATTTCTTTGGGAAGCAGAGTGGATCAGATGGTAGCGTGTTTGGAATGTTTTCGATCACTGATACTAAGAACCACGCTGTCGCGGGTTCGAATCCCAATGCGGAGAAAAATTAAATTCTCGTTCCTGGATATTTGAGTTTTCTACCTCTACATTACACTTCAATCTAAAGTTCGTTGGGCGCCCAAAATTTGTAAAAACATTTTTTTTTAGTTTTTGAACATATTTTGAATTTTTGAAAGCCATATTTTGAATTTTCTGTATGTTGAGCTTTTGTAAATTAAAATTAAATTAAAATTACGACTTTTTCCTGAAGCGAAAGAAAAAATACAAATATATAAATAACTATTAAATAAATAATTATGACTTCAAATATTTTTTTATTCTTTACGGTTAGGTTTCTCTACTTAAATAATGAACAATTAATTGGCCTTTTTTTGTCAATTTTATAAATCAAATTGAAGATTATATAATTATGAACAATTAGAAAAAAATAATAATAATACACCTAGAAAATCCTTACTAAGAAAAATGTTATTAATTATAAATGTTTTATGTTAGTGCTTTTGTTGGAAGTTAGTATTTGAAAAAATGATTTTAATATTAAATCAGGAAGTTTCGAAAACATCTTAAAATTTTTGCAAATTAATTAACATTTTTAAACAAAAATTATGATCAAGATTCCTAATTTTTGACAATTTTTCCAACAAACAAATTTTGTTGAAGATTCGTATTTTTTTATTGAAAAATCAACTACTTGGTTTAAATTTTACCTTCTTTTTAAAAAATGTATATGTTTTGTAGAAAATTCACCTGTTTGGCTTAAAAATTCAACAACATTTTTTTTTAATTCAAGCCAGTGATTATCTTTTAAAAATTGAAAATTATTTCAAAGATTAAAAATTTTTCAGTAACTTACGTTTTTCGGTTTTTAGTGCTTTTTCACCGGAAATTTCACCATTGCATTTTTGGTTAGAAATTTATCTTTTATTAATTATTATTATTTTTTTATTTTTTTTATTATTATCTTTTATTAATCTGTTTTGGTTATAAATTAATCTTATTTTGGTTGAGGATTCAACAATTGGGTAGAAAATTAAAATATTTGTTTGAAAGTTAACTTGTCGTTAAATTTCATATTTTAAATTGAAATTGAACTTCTTGGTTAAAAATTAAACTATTTTTATGAAAATTTTACTTTTTCGTAAAAAATTTACTTTTTTGTTCAAAAAATCTTATTTTTTGGCTGAAAATTTAAAGGTTTTGTAGATGATTAGTCCTTTTGGCTGTAAAATGAATCAATTTTGTTGCAAATTAATGTATTTTGTTGAATTTTTTGTTTGTTTGATAAAAAATTGATCTTTTTACTTGAAAATTCAACTACTTGATTGAAATTCAAATACGTTTATTAAAAATTCATATTTTTCTAAAATTCTCCTTTTTGTTTGAAAATTGGACTTTCTTTTTGAAAATTCATCATTTTTGTTTCAAATTCTACAAAAATTTAAGATTTATCAATATTAAATTTTATTATCTAACCAAAGCCAGTCGATTTCGGCCAAATTAAAATTTGTATCTGACATGAACAAAAGTAACTTTATTTTAAAATATTTGTTTTTATTTTTGCAACAGGTGAAAAATTATCATTTTCAAATATTTTCATCACATTATTTAAATTGAAATAATTATTTCGGAAAACCAAAAATTACTCAAAAATATAAATTTTTGTACAAAAAAATGGAAGACTTAAATTTTCAGTGAAAATAATTAATTTTCAACCAAGAAAAAGAGAACTTGCAACAAAATAGTTAATTTTTCAACCAAAGTGATGAATCTTAAACGAAACAATGAATTCTCAACAAAAAGTGCAATAGTTGATATTTGCACCAAAAAATATTCTAATTTTCAGTCAAAAACCGTTGAATTAAAAAAAAAAAATTTCAACAAATTATTTAAATCCTTTAACCAAAACGGACTAATTTTAGAAACAAAAAGAGCAATTTTTGAAAATAAAGTTGAATTTACAATCTAAAAATATGCATTTGCTTTGCATTTTTTTTTTTTTTGAATAATTGAATTTTCAACCCCAATAAGACGAGAAGTGAATTTTCAACTAAGAAGGATAAATTTTGTAACAAAAATAAAAAACCTGCATTTTCAGACAAAAAAATTCATTGTCAGAAAAAATTAATTTTCAACGAAATAGTTAAATTTTTAAACAAAGAAATTAATTTTTAACTCAAATGATGAATCTTAAAAAAAAATGAATTTTTAATTTACCAGTTGATTTTTCAACCCAAAAGATAATGATTTTTCAACAAAATAGTTAAATTTTCGACCAAACAGATGAATTAAAAAAAAAGAAGATTAAATGTCTATTAAAAGAGATACATTTTCGACAAAAAATAGAATAGTTGAATTTTTAGTTAAAAAAGTTAATTTTCAATAAAAAAATGAATTTTCAACACAAAAAACTAAAAATGTAACGTTAAATTTTTAGTTAAAAAAAGTTCATTTTCAACGAAGAAACAAACTAATTTTTAACAAAATAGTTGAATTTTTAATTAAAGAAATTAAATTTCAACTAAAATAATGAATCTTCTTATAAGAAGAAGAATTTTTAACTCAATAGTTGAATTTTCAGCCGAAAAATATGCATTTACTACCAGAAATAAATTGAATTTTCAACACAATAAATACGAGAAGTGAATTTTTAACTTTCAAAGAACAATTTTTTAACAAAAATAGAATACCTACATTTTCAGTGAAAAAATAAATAAAAATAAAATAATTTTCAACAAAATAGTTAAATTTTTAAGCTAAGGAATTAATTTTTAACTAAAATAATGTATCCAGAAAAAAAATTTCAACCCCATAAAACTCAAATTTTTCAAAATGTAAGACTCAAAAATTGAAAAATATTGAAAAATTATTATTACCCGAATATTTTTGAAAAAACTTTCAAAATTTCCAAGACCCTTTCTACTGTTTGGTTGAAAGTTTGGGAGGACTGCAAAAGCCCGAAAAATAAAATTCCCGAAAAATACAATTTCCGAATAATAAAATTCTCGAATTCGAAAATTCCCGAACCGTTTATAATATTACCGAATTTTGAAATTCCCGACAGAAAATTGCCGAATTGTACAATATTCGAATTAGAAAATGCCCGAATTTGAAAAATTAAGTTTTTGAATAGTATTTTTTAAATACAACAATCAAATATTTTTATTAAAAAAATCATTTTTAAAGTTTAAAGTTTCTAAAATTACTGTTTGAATTTAAAATAACAATAATTACACAAACTTGAAACATTAAAAATAATTTTTTTTGTTATGCAAATATTTGATTATTTTATTTTTAATAAATGAATAATATTTATGCAAAAAAAGTTAATTGTTTAATTCGGGAATTTTTTAGTTCCGATATTTTATAATTCGACAATTTTACGTCGGGAATTTTCTTATTCGGGAATTTTACAATTCAGGAATTCCACAGTGTCGGCAATTTTATTTTTCGGGATTCTTCAGTTGTCCCAGAAAATTGCCGAATTATAAAATATCCAAATTAGAAAATTCTAGAATCATAAAATTCCCGAATTCAAACAATTAAGAATTTTTTTAATGCATCTTATTGATTTATTATCAAAAAATACACGAATCATATATTTCTATCAACAAAAATTATTTGTAATGTGTTAAGTTTCTAAAATTATTGGTTGAATTCAAAATAACAATAATTGAAAAAAATATATTTCTCCATGAATTTTTTTTTCAATTAAACCTGGTTATTCTAAATTCAAACAATAATTTTAGAAACATCAAATATTAAAAATATTTTTTTCATAAAATTATTTGATTATGCATTTTTAATAAATAGATGAATAAAATTTAAAAAAAAATTTAGTTGTTCAAATTCGGGAATTTTCGAGTTCGGGAATTTTACAATTCAGGAATTTTATTATTCGGAAATTTTCTTATTCGAGAATTTTACAATTCAGGAGTTTTACAACGTCGAAAATTTCATTTTTCGGGATTTTCAGTCATCCCGAAAGTTTAACTACTTTCTTAAAATTTAATTTTTTTGTTTGAAGATTTATTATTTTAGTTGGAAATTCATCTCTTTAGTTGAAAAATATTTTTTTTTTGTCAAAAATTAATTTTTCACCTAAAAATTGCACTATTCTAGCTTATTTTTGGTTGAAAATTCAACTAATTGGTAGAAATTTCGAATTGTTTGTTAAAAATTAATTTTTTGGTAAAAACTTTATCATTTATTGTTCACATTTTATATAAATTGTTATTTTCACGTTTTGATCCTTGAAAAATTTACTTTCTTTGGGAAGCAGAGTGGATCAGATGGTAAAGCGCTTGGGAAGTTTTCGATCACTGATACTGAGAACCACGCTGTCGCGGGTTCGAATCCCAATGCGGAGAAAAAATAAATTCTCGTTCCTGGATATTTGAGTTTTCTACCTCTATATTACACTTCAATCTAAAGTTCGTTGGGCGTCAATTTATAATGGGATTTTTTTTTAGTTTTTAAATATATTTTAAATTTTTGAATTTCATATTTTTAATTTTCAATATGTTTAGCTTTTTTAAATTGAAGTTAAATTAAAGTTACGACTTCCACCTAAAACGAAAGGAAAAAAAACAAATATACAAATAACTATATTCAAATAAACAATTAGGATTCCAACCATTTTTTACTTAATTTTTTACTTTATTTACTTACTTTTACTTTTTTTACTTTTTTTTACTTTCAGCTTAGGCTTCTATTCTAAAATGATCAATCATTAATTGGCCTTTTTTGTCAATTTTATAAATCAAGTTGAAAATTAAATAATTATGAACTGAACTATACACCTAGAAAATCCTTATTAAGAAAAATGTTAATAATTATACATATTTCATGTTAGTGCTTTTCACTGAAAATCAAGATTCCAATTTTCAACAATTTTAGGTTATGTTAGCGTTTTACGCAAGAAATGGGTATTTTTAATAAAGATTATTATATTTCAAAGATTAAAATTTTGTCGATAATCTACGTTTTTCGGTTTTGTTAGCTTTTTTTACCTGAAATTTACATTTTTGAATAAAAATCGTTAGATTTCAAGGGTTCCTATTTTTGAAACAATTTCAGGTTACGTTAGCGTTTTATATCAAAAACTGGTATTTTGAAATAAAAATCATCATAGTTGGAACATAATTTGCAATTTTTAAACAATTTCAGGTTATATTGACGTTTTGTACAGGAAATCAATTATTTAAAGAAAAAATCATTAGATTTCAAAGAAGATTTACAATTCTGAATTTTTTTTGTTATGTCCTATTAGCGTTTTTAAAAGAGGATTTACAATATTACAGAATTTTTTATTTTGTTATTTTATGTTAATTTTAGGGTTTTTCGTCGGAAATTGGTATTTTTAAACAAAAAACCATGGTTTCACTGAAAAATCAGTCATTTCTACTGAAAAAACAGTCTCTTTAACAGATGAATCAGTCAATATTGCTAACTGAATCAAAAAGTCACTTGAAATGACTAAATTTAAATGAATAAAATTAAGCATAAATGACTGATTAGTGAAAGCTACTGGTCAGACCATTCAATATTAATCAATGATTTAATCATTGAAAGTTACAGTTTAAGTAATTAAAAATGAACTGATTTTATTAATAAAAGTTGCTGGTTAGATCATTCAAAATGACTGATTTAATTGGTGGAAGTTATTGATTAGAAAAACCAAAATCACTTATTTAATCAATGAAATTTGCCGTTTAGATGATTAAGAATTACTGATTCGGCCAGTGGATGTTACTGATTTGGCCTTTCAAATTGACTGATTGATCAGTGAAAACCACAGGTTACATAATTGAAAATTACTGATTTCGTCAGTCAAAACAACATGTTGGATCATTTTATATGACTGATTCCATCAGAGAGTCCAATTGATTGATTTGAAAAGTCACTTTTGACTGATTCGAATAATGCAAATTTCGCGACTGTCAAATCAGTCAAAAGTGACTTTTCAAATCAGTCAATTGGACTCTCTGAGCAAATCAGTCATTTAAAATGATCCAACATGTTGTTTTGACTGACGAAATGACTCATTTTCAATGATGTAACCTGTGGTTTTCACTGATGAATCAGTCAATTCGAATGGCAAAATCAGTAACGTCCACTGGCCGAATCAGTAATTCCTTATCATCTAAACGGCAAATTTCTTTGATTAAATAAGTGATTTTGGTTTTTCTAATCAATAATTCTCACCAATTAAATAAGTCATTTTGAATGATCTAACCAGCAGCTTTCACTATTAAAATCAGTTCATTTTGAATTACCTAAACTGTAGCTTTCAGTGATTAAAAATTAATATTAAATGGTCTGACCAGTAGCTTTCAAAATCAGTCATTTATGCTTAATTTTATTCATTTCAATTCAGTCATTTCAAGTGACTGTTTGATTCAGTCAGCAATGTTGACTGATTCATCTGTTAAAGGGACTGTTTCTTCAGTAGAAATGATTACTAATTATTTGTATATTTGTGTTTTTTCTTCCGCTGTAGGCAAAAGTTGTAATTTTAATTTAATTTTGATTTGCAAAAGTTCAACGTACTAAAAATTAAAAATATGACTTTCAAAAATTTTAAATATATTTAAAAGCCCAAAAAAATAGCTCATAAATGGCGCCCAACGTTTAGCTTTAGGTTGAAGTCTAATGTAGAGGTATGAAACTCAAATATCCAGGAACGAGAATTTATTTATTCTCCGCATTGGGATTCGAACCCGCGACAGCGTGGTTCTTAGTATCAGTGATCGAAAACTTTCCAAGCACGTTACCATCTGATCCACTCTGCTTCCCAAAGAAAGTAGATTTTTTAAGGAACAAAACGTGAAAATAACAATTCATATAAAATGTGAATAATAAATGATAAAGTTTTTACCAAAAAATTAATTTTTAACAAACTAGTTCAAATTTCTACCAATTAGTTGAATTTTCAACCAACAAAAAGATATAATAGTGCAATTTTTAGGTGAGAAATTAATTTTTGACAAAAAAAAAACATTTTTTAACCAAAGAGATGAATTTTCAACTTATATAATAAATCTTCAAACAGAAAAATTAAATTTTAACAAAGTAGTTAAACTTTCAACCAAGCAGTAGAAAGGGTCTTGGAAATTTGGGAAGTTTTTTCGAAAATATTTGAGTTAAAAATGTTAAAGACTATAAATTTGTATTGTAGCATGCATTTTCCAGCAATTAAAATTCAAAATGTTTCTAATTAAAACGCTCTAAATTTGAAAATGGTCCACTATTAAGTTGTAAAATTAAATAATTTTCAGCTTACAATTCTTTGAAAGTATACAATTTTGAGTATTCCTTTAAAATTTTTTAATATCAAATGCTTACTCCATAAAGAAAGCGCGCTTCCAATATTTTATGGGGTTGAAATTTGTTTTTTGAGGATAAATTATTTTAGTCAAAAATTAATTTTTTTGCTTAAAAATTTAACTATTTTGTTGAAAATTATTTTATTTTAATTTTATTTTTTACTGAAAATGTAGGTATTCTATTTTTGTTATAAAATTGTTCTTTGAGAGTTAAAAATTCACTTCTCGTATTTTTTGCATTATTCGAATCAGTCAAAATTAATTTTAATTTATTATTTTATTATATATTCTTATATATTATATTTATTTAAATTTAAATTTGAAGTGTAAGATATCAATTTTCATCAATTATCAAAAATATTGTCCTTTCTTTTCTTTTTTATTATTTCACTTAACAGGTGCCATGAAAATTCGTTTTTTATGTTATTAGGAATTATTTTCTTTAACTCAAAATGTAACTATTCCATTTTTTGTTCGAACATGATATTTTTTATTGAAAATTAATCTTTTCTAGTTGAAAATTTAATACTGTGACTGAAAATTGATGTTTGTTAATTTGTTATGATCTTTTGTTAAAATTTCGTCCTTTAGAATTCAAAATTCATCTTTATTGTTTGAAAATTTATCTTTCTTGGTTAAATTTTACCTTCTTAAAAAATTTATATGTTTTGTAGAAAATTCATCTGTTTGGCTTGAAAATTCAACAATTTTGTAGAAAATGAAACTATTTGGTTAAAAATTCGTCTTTTTTGGTTTACTTTAACAGGTTGAAAATTATTTTTGTTTCAAAATACATTTTTTTTAACTGAAAGTTTCGAAAATCCCATTTTTAGTTTAAGAAACCTTTTTTAATTGGAAATTCAACTAATGGGTTTAAAATTCACCTTTCTTGATTGAAACTTCATCAATTTGGTTGAGGATTCAACTATTTTGTTGAAAAATTGTCTTCTGGTGGAAAATTCAACTATTTTTTAAATTAAATTCATTCAGAAAAAAGATCTTCTCCTTCCGCTCCGCTGGGATTCGAACGCCAGGTCAACTGATTTCCGGTCAGGAGCTCTAACCACTGAGCTACTAGAGAGATCAGAGGAACAATCCTTTTTCTGAAATACGCTTTATTTAGCAAGATGTTATATATAAGTCATTTTTTACTGGGAATTTTATTATCATTGGAGATGGTAACGATCGATCAGAAGAGAAATCCTTTCACACACACACTGTGAAAATGGAAATCTACAATATCGATCAAAGTTATATCTGCTAATACAGAAAGTCTTTTAACGTCATCTCAGACTAGATGAGCCATAAATTAAAAATTTTTTGAATGAAATTCATTCAGACTGATTTCAGGTCAGGTGCTCTAACCACTGAGCTACTAGAATCCGTTCGAATCCCAGCGAAGCGGAAGGAGAAGATCTTTTTTCTGAATAAATTTAATCTACATTTTTTTTTAATTTATAGCTCCGTCTAGTCTGAGATGACGTTAAAAGATTTTCTGTATTAAAGGATATAACTTTGATCGATATTGTCAATTTCCATTTTCACAGTGTGTGTGAAAGGATTTCTCTTCTGATCGATCGATACCATCTCCGATGATAATACAGATTCCTAGTAAAAATTGACTTGAATATAACATCTTGCAAAATAAAGCGTATTTCAGAAAAAGGATTCTTCCTCTGATCTCTCCAGTAGCTCAGTGGTTAGAGCACCTGACCGGAAATCAGTTCACCTGGCCTTCGAATCCCAGCGGAGCGAAAGGAGAAGATCTTTTTTCTGAATAAATTTAATTAACATTTTTTTCAATTTATAGCTCCATTTAGTCTGAGATGACGTTAAAAGATTTTCTGTATTAGATGATATAACTTTGATCGATATTGTAGATTTCCATTTTCACAGTGTGTGTGAAAGGATTTCTCTTCTGATCGATCGTTACCAACTCCGATGATAATACAAATTCCTAATCTAATACAGAAAATCTTTTAACGTCATCTCAGACTAGACGGAGCTATAAATTAAGAAAAATTTAGATTAAATTTATTGAGAAAAAAGATCTTCTCCTTCCGCTCCGCTGGGATTCGAACGGATTCTAGTAGCTCAGTGGTTAGAGCACCTGACCTGAAATCAGTCTGAATAAATTTCATTCAAAAAATTTTTAATTTGTGGCTCCATCTAGTCTGAGATGACGTTAAAAGATTTTCTGTATTAGAGGATATAACTTGGATCGATATTGTAGATTTCCATTTTCACAGTGTGTGTGAAAGGATTTCTCTTCTGATCGATCGTTACCATCTCCGATGATAATACAGATTCCTAGTGAAAATTCAACTATTTTGTTAAAAGTTTAATTATATTATTAAAAATTCAACCATTTTGATAAAGTCATTTTTCTTTTTAGAAAATTCAACTGTTTTGTTAAATCATCCTTTTGGTTGTTGTTGAAAATCCGTCTTTTCGGGTTACAAAATTCATCCATTTTGTTAGAAAATCTTTTTTGGTAGAAAATTTGCAGTATTTACATTAATTTTATTCAAAAAAATGTAGGCCCCTATATTTCGCCTATTTTCGTGTAAAATCACTTTATTTCCTCAGCAAAAGAAAAAATAATACAAAATGAATAAATCATTAAAAAATAAAAAACCAAATTTCTTTTTCACGCCCTTTTTTGGATCACCCAGTATTTAGATCCTTAAGTCGATCCTTGTAAAGATCTCTTCGTTTGCACATAATGCGTGCAAAGATGCCATTTGAGACGTGGGAACTTTGGCAGGTGATCCTTGAAATTGGGTAGATCGACTTTGCGGACTTAGTGCCCTTCTTAACCTGGGCTCAAGAAAAAAAGGGCCTCTTAGGCAAAGAAGACAGATGCCCATCGAAAATTTCGTAACCGATCCGACCCGATCCCTCCGATCGCGTGGTCTCTATTAAAGAGAGGAAGAGAAAAATAGGCTTAGAAGGCCTGCAGCTATTACCGTAAGACGGGGCTAAGCGGGACTTTTTTTATATTTTTCTCAATAAATTAAACGAAGGAATTATAATAAATTCTGGACCCTTTTTGCATATCGTGAAGGTTAAATATGTAATTTGTTGGTGTTAATAATTTTATTTATGTTTATTAAATTTTTTGATATTCAAAATACAATAACGCGAATTCTAGCGTATTTGTTCGCGTCTTTGAGATGCATCGATCGACCTATTGTTGAGACTTTTATGACCTAGCAGTACCGATTTATGAAGTTTAAAAAATAGTTTATTCTGTTCATATGAGAATTTTTTTTTATTCAAAACACGACAATAGTATATGTAGTGTTTTTGTTAGCGTCCTTGAGACGCATCGATTGACCTACTGTTGAACATTTCATGACCAACTAGAACCGATTTATTAAGTTAAAAAAAAATTGTTGTATTTTGTTTATATGAAAAAAACTTTGTTTATATTAGGATTACTAAAGTACTTTATCTAAGATGTTTGTTCGCGTCTTCGAGACACGTCGAATGACCTATTGACGAATCTTCTATGACCTCTTATGATCTAGCAATACTGATTTATATTATACCATTAAGTATAAATTAAAAAAATATATTGTTATTTATATTTAATTTATGTTATAAAATATTTGTATAAAATAATATGAAGGCACCACAGGATTATGTCTGTATCTCCAATAAGAAGCTTATTTTCATTTTTCTTCTCTGTTAAAGGAGTAATAAATTTTTCGTAATTTATTTGTAGGTAAATTCTGCCATCATTATCATCCTGCAAAAATTGTGAATATAATTATAATTCAACTTATTATAATTGGCTCCTAAATTTGTTTAATACTCAACTTATTTGTGAATTATATAGCCGTAATAAATTTGGTTATTTTATAAATTAAAAGAAATTTTATTTCTGAAGTAAATTGTGAATTGTTCGTTATAACATCACAGAAAAAAACAGAAGTGCATTTTTTTGCAGGTAATTTTCAAGCAGATGAATTCTGTTTTTTCTGTGATGTATATGAGTATATAAATTTCAATTTGATAAATACTACGAATAATATTAATTTTTTTTTTTTCATTATATATGTTGTACAAAATTGAAAAAAATGAATGGTACGTAGAATAATGTTAGTAATTACCAATCTTTCAGTTTTTAAGAAATATGATAACAAATTTTTAAATTGTCTATTTGCTCGTCAATTATTGCCTTCACTCTATAGTCATCCATTCTCCACTAATATTTCATTACACATTGAAAGATGCAGTGAATTTTTTTCATAACAAATTAATTTTCTAATTTTTATCATAAATGATGCAAAGTTTTTACGAAAAAGTGAAATGTACTTCAATGAGTATAACTTTTTTATACGTTAACATTTTTATCGTATCTATTGTTGTTTACGTAAAAATGAGTAAATTCTTTTATTATAAGAAGGAAATTATCCTCTCGATGGAACTTTCCAGGGCTTTTGTTGCAGTCTCTTTCTTATTAAAAGCTAAATTAAACAAAAAAATTTCAAAAAATATAATTTCGTTCCTTCTGCGAAAATCTGTTTTTAATTTGGTTTATAATAATTTTATGTAATGTATTGCAAAATTTACTAAAAAAAAAATTTCTTGATACATTCTGCGACTGTACTTGTACAACATGTCTAATTTTACATGGATTCTTTCTATAGACAAAAATTGTATGTAAAATATTTTTCATAAAATGATTGGAAGTATAAATTTTATTTTTTATATCCACACTGTTAAAAATTTCCGCTAGAAACTTGCAACAAATGTATTGGAAGTTTATTTCCGAAACGTCAGGTATTCATGGAATTCAAGAAATTCACGGAATATCAGAATTTCACATAATTCACGGAATTTACGGAATTTACGGAATTGATGGAATGCAGGAAACTCATTGAATTAACAGAATTCATGGAATTCACGGAATTCATGGAATTAACAGAACTCATGGAATTCACGAGATTCATGGAATTTAAGGAATTCATGGAATTCAAGGAATTCATGGGATTCAAGGAATTCATCGAATTCACGGAATTCAAAAAAAAATTCGTGGGTGTGGTGAGCCCACACTTGTAGTTATTTACTACAAGTCATCAACCTAGAAACACTACCCGAATCGGGTAGTGTCACGCCTACCCCGAAAGGGAAATGGCTTAATGGTATACATACACGGAATTCACAGAACTCACGGAATTCAAGGATTTCACGGAATTCACGAGATTCATAATATTCAAGGAATTCAAAGATTTCATGGAATTAAATAAAATCACGAAATTGGCGGAATTCATAGAATTCAAGGAATTCACGGAATTAATGGAATTCACGAAATTGATGGAATTCACGGAATTGATGGAATTCAAGGAGTTTATGGAATTCAAGAAATTCATGGAATTTGAGGAATTCACGGAATTCGCGAAATCTAAAGAATTCACGAAATTCAAGGAATTCATGGAATTCACGGAATTCAAGGATTTCAAGGAATTGAAGGAAATCACGAAATTTATGGAATTCACGGAATTAAAGAAAATCACGGAATTGGCAGAATTCATAGAATTCATGGAATTCAAGGAATGGATGGAATTCAAGGAATTCCCGGAATTTACGGAATTCACGCAATCTAAGGAATTTACAGAATTCACGCAATCTAAAGAATTCACGAAATTCAAGGAATGGAAGGAAATCAAGGAATTCGCGGAATTCAAGAAATTCAAGGAATTCGTGGAATTCATGACTTTCACGACATTTGAGGAATTCACGGAATTCAAGGAACTCACGAAATTCAAGGAATTCACGAAATTCAAGGAATTCACAAATTCGAAGAATTCACGAAATTCAAGGAATTCGTGGAATTCAAGGAATTTATGGATTTTGATGAATTCACGGAATTCATGAAATTCAAAAAATTCGTCTGATTCATGGTATTCATTGAATTCACAGAATTCAAGGAATTTACAAAATTTAATGAATCAAAAGAATTCAAAGAATTCATGGAGTTAAATGAATTCATGGAATTCAAGAAATGCATGGAACGTGAATACCGAGAATTCCGTAAATTCAGTGAATTTCATGAATTCAGTGAATTCCGCGAATTTCAATAATTTCGTTATTTCAGTGAATTACGTAAATTCAATGAATTCCTTGAATTCCGTGAATTACTTGGATGGCACGAACTTCTTGAACACCTTATTATACCATTAAGCCATTTCCCTTTCGGGGTAGGCGTGACTTGCTCGGTTGGAAAATAGTATTGGGTATATGGGTGTATTGGTATAGAGTATATAGGTATAAGTTATCTATAAATTCCGTGATTTCCCCGAATTCGATCGATTCCGTGAATTCCTTGAATTCCATAAATTCCGTCAATTCCTTGAATTCCATATACTTCGTGAATTCCGTAAATTCCATGAATTCCTTGAATTCCGTGAATGCAGTCAATTCCGAGAATTTATTGAATTACATGAATTCCTTGAATTGTATGAATTCCGTGAGTTCCATGAATTCCATGAGTTCCATGAATTCCGTGAATCCTATAAATTCCGTGAAGACCATGAATTCCGTGAATTCCAATAATTTCGTGAATTTCATGAATTCCATGAATTCCACGAATTTCACGAATTCCATGAATTCCATAAATTTCGTGAATTCCATGAATTCAGTGAATTTCATGACTTCCATGTATGGTTTTTTCAGCGTGGCATGGCCGTTGGCCATGAATTCCATGAATTCAGTGAATTTCATGAATACTGTGAATTCCATGATTTCAGTGAATTTCATGAATTTCATGAATTTCATGAATTCCGTGAATCCCATGAATTCCACGAATTCCATGAATTCCACGAATTCCATGAATTCCACGAATTCATTTTTCATTTGTCATTTGTTGAAAATTCGTTTTTTTTGGGTAGAAAATTAATCTTTTTAGTTGAACATTCAAATATTTGGTTAAAAATGTATGTACATATTTTATTCAAAATTCTTCTTCTCGGATACAAAATTAAACTTCTTGTTTAAAAATTCATGGAAAATTCTTTTTCATTTGAAAAATCTTTCTGGGTTGATAAAATCGTGTTTTTGATTTGAAAATAGTGTACTTAGTGTTTTTTTTTTATTCTAAGGGCTGGCACAGCCTGATTTATTTGAAAAAAGTGACTTTTTTCTACCGAAAGAAGCAGAGAAAGTGCCTTACAAAAAACATCGGATTGAAAAGTATTCGAAAGTATTGTATTTTGAATGCGATGTTGTCGAAAAGCAGATTTCCAGAGAATATCTCGTGCGAGTGCGAAGCAATAATTTTTAATTCGACATTTTTTGCAGCAAGGCTATTTTCTGATCCAAAAAGTGACTAAAAATATGACTTATGTTCTTTTGGATTTGAAAGCATTCCGAAGAATTTGATTCATAAGACTTCAAACAATTTATTAATAAAGCTGAAATTAAAAAAATGGAAATAAATAGGAAAAAAATTTTAAACTCTAAAAAATTGCATTGATTTCAGTAAGTTTGAAAGGATTTAAGAAAAATACAACGGAATAGAAAAGAATTTGATGAAATGCTGAAGAATTCAAAATTAGTTTAAAACACTTAAAGAAGAATTAAACACAAACTGAAAATTAAAAACAAAATCCATTGAACTGAATAGAATTAATTCAAATTGAAAGAATGTAGGTGAATTAAAACAATTTGAAAGAGATAATGAAAAAATTCTGAATGAATTAGTGATTATTCATGGTGCATTTCAAATGAATTTAAATTAATTGTAAAAACATATTTGAAAATCTCTTCAAATATGTGAAAACCTACAAAAACCCTGACTTCTTGTGAATGAATTCTTTGAAATACATTAAAATATGATAAAATCACGTAAAATTGTATGAAATTTTATAATATTTTCTGGAATCCTGGACTGGAATTTATTCAAATACCTTGAGAGCTCTTAAAATTCATTAAAATCATTGAAATCTTCAGAAATCTCATCAAATTCATTTAAATATTTCAAATATAGTGAAACCTTTCAGGTCCTATGGAATAGTTTCATATATTCCGAAGTTTTAAAAAATTCTTTAAAACCCCAGAAAATTTTTGTTTATTTCTTTTAAAGTCATCTAAAGCCTTTAAACTTCCCTTAAAAATTAATAATATCTTGAAAGTCCATTAAAATCTTTGAAAACACTTCAAAATATTTTAAATCTTTTGAAATCTTTCAAAATTTCTTGAGACTTTTTAAGGCTCTTGAAAATTCCTTAGAATTACAAACAAAAAATTCTTCAAACTTTAAAATCCTATTCAAATTATTGAAATCTATTACAGAAATTTCTTCGAATCTTTTGAAATATTCTAAATGATTTCAATAAAATTCTAAAAGTGACTGTTTGAAAATTGTTTTTTTTTCTTTGTTCAAAATTAATTTTTTTTAACTAAAAATGTATCTATTCCATTTTTTGTTGAAAATGGATGTATTCTGTTAAAAATTTGTGTTTTTTGGTAAAACATTAAACTTTTTGCTAAAAAATTGATGTTTTTAGTTGAAAATTCAACTACTTGGTTGAAATTTGAATACATTTATTAAAAATTCATATTTTTCAACGATTCTCTTCTTTGATGGAAAATTTGACGTTTTTGTTGAAAATTCATATATTTTTTGGTCCAAAATTAATCTTCTTGTTTGAAAATGTATCGTTTTTCGTTCAAATGCTACAAAACTTCAAGATTTATCAATGTAAAATTTTATTATTTAACCAAAGCCAATTATTTTTAAAACTTGAAACTTACTCAAAAAGGATACATTTTTGTACAAATAAAATGGAAGAATTACATTTTCATTTAAAATAATTAATTTTCAACCAAGAAAGAGAAAACTTGCAACAAAATAGTTAATTTTTCAACCAAAGTGATGAATCTTCAATAAAAGAATGAATTCTCAACAAAAAGTGCAATAATTGATATTTGACCCAAAATTTTTTTTTATTTTCATTCAAAAACCGTCGAATTAAACAAAAAATACAACAAAAATAGAAAACCTAGATTTTCATAAAAAAAAATTAATGGTTAGAAAAAAATTAATTTTCAAAAAAATAGATAAATTCTTGAACAACGAAATTAATTTTCAACTAAAATAATGAATCTTCAACAAAAAAAAAATGAATTTTCGATTTAATAGTTGAATTTTCAACCCAAAAGATAATAATTTTTCAACAAAATACTTAAATTTTCGACCAAACAGATGAATTAAAAAAAAAATCGACAAAAAATAGAATAGTTGAATGTTTAGTTTAAAAAGTTAATTTTCAATAAAGAAATTAATTTTTGATCAAAGAAATGAGTTTTTAATCAAAGAAGATTAATTTTTAACAAATACATGAATTTTCAACTAAACATTTAAATTTTGAAAGGAGTCTTTAATCTAATAGTTACATTTTCAACGAAAGAAATTAATTTTGAACGAAAAGAGAGGAATTATTCACCAAGAAGATTAATATTTTACCACAAAAGACTAAGTTTTAACAAAATACAGAAATTTTCAACCAAATAACTGAATTTTCAACTTAAGATGATAAATGTTAAACCGAACATGGCGTAGTTAAATTTTTAGTTAAAAAAGTTTATTTTAAACCAAAATTCACCTTATGCGTTGAAAAATAGCCAAATTCTGATTTTTTTTTATGAAAGTTGTTTAAATAATTAATAATTCTTGTAAATTTACAAAACAACATAGAAAAGAGCATCGGAACGACAATCTTAGTTGATTCCGTAAACAAATTGTGTCTATTCCTTGAAAAATACCCAAACTCTGAATATGTTTATGAAAAATATTTAAATAATTAATAATTATTGTGAATGTACAAAGTAATGTACGAAATTCTTATTTGAAATACATACTTTGTTGCTTCCGTAAAAAAAATTGAGCCTATTACTTTGAAAATAGACAAACTGTGAATATGTTTAGGAAAATTGTTTAAATGATTAATAATTATTATAAATTTGCGAAGCATCGGAGGAAATAGTCCTCGAAAAGACATTCTCAGTTGCCTCCGATTCGCTGATGAAAATTGTTTAAATAATTAATAATACTTGGGAATTTACAAAGTATCACAAAAATTCTTATATAATTCTGTAAAAAATTGAGCCTATTCATTGAAAAACGAAATTTATTATAGAAAAATCATAGTTTTATTAATTAATAATTCTTGGGAATTTGCGAAACATCATGAAAAAAACTCATCTAAAAGACATTCTTAGTTGATTCCGTGAACAAATTAAGCCTATTCGTTGAAAAATAGAAAACTCTGAATTTCATTACAAAAATGGTTTAAATCATGTATACCATTAAGCCATTTCCCTTTCGGGGTAGGCGTGACACTACCCGATTCGGGTAGTGTTTCTAGGTTGATAACTTGTAGTAAATAACTACAAGTGTGGGCTCACCACACCCACGATGTGCCAACAGCACTCAGTTTTCTCGAATGGTCACCCATCCAAGTGTTAACCGCGCCCA
Organism: Andricus curvator; assembly: GCA_932195095.1. Lineage (NCBI taxonomy): Eukaryota > Metazoa > Arthropoda > Insecta > Hymenoptera > Cynipidae > Andricus > Andricus curvator. Next base: position 287,873 of record CAKNYM010051496.1, read on the forward strand.
ACGCTGCTTAACTTCAGTGATCTGACGAGAACTGGTTTTTTCAGCGTGGTATGGCTGTTGGCCATCAAATTCTCAAAAATTACCATTAAAACCATTACTTTAAAAACAATTTTTATAGCCATTCATAATTTATTAATATAAAAAAAAATTATTTCACATATGATAGTTGTAATGTTAATTATTAAAATATTTTTAATTCAAAATAATCAACTCTTAATTATTAAAATTATTGATAATTAGTGAAAGTATAATTCTAATCTGTTAATCTTGGATCGATTCACATTTCTTTCAAAAAAATACATTTCTTCTTATATTGTTTCGTTCTCAAATTTAATTTAAAACAAAGGATTTTTTCTGTTTTTTTTTCAGAAAAATTCATTTTTTTTTAAAAGTATAAGAGTGAGTATAAGGTGATTATAATTCCGTGAAAACCCTGAAACGTTGAAAAAATCAGTTATTGAAAAACAAATTTTTGATTATTTTTGTATTGTTTTGTTAAAAATACCAGTGGTTTTTGATTTCCTTCAGCATCTTCGAAACTCTACGAAATCTCTCACTTCTCGTGAATAAATTCGGTGAAATCCATTAAAATCTCATTAAATTCTATGAAATATGATATTTACCGAAGTCATCGAAAATTTATTAATATATCTTGAGAGCTTTTAAAGTCATCTGAACTTATTAAAATCATTGAAAATCTGATAAAATACATTAGAAATAAAATACCATAAAATATTTCAAATACTTTGAAATACCTTTGAATTATTGAAAATAATTAAAAATTCCTTAGAATCTTTTAAAAACACCTTAAATATTTAAAATCCTTTGAAATCTTCTGAAATCGCTTAAAAAATTTTAAAAGCACTTGAAATTTCTTAGAATTTAAAAAAATACTCTAAGCTAAAATATTTAAAATCCTTTGAAATCATTTGGAATCCCTTAAAACTTTTTAAAGCTCTTGAAAATTCCTTGAAATTTTTAAAAATACTTCAAAATCCTTGAAAATTTCTTGAAATCTTGAAAAATCTTTTAAATGCCTTGGAATCTGTTTAAATCAAAGTGTCTAGGCTCACCGAAAATATTTGTGCTAAGCGCACTGAATTTCGGTGAACCTAGCTTCTTTCAAAATACCCTGCATTATTTGAAATCCTTTGAAATCTCATTGAATTACTGAAATCAATTGAAAATTCCTTAATATCTTTTAAAATACCATAAAATATTTCAAATCCTTTAAAATTTTCTAAAATTCCTTGTTTTTTCCTTTGTATTTTCAAACTCTGGAAATTTTTTCGAAATTCTCAAAAATATAACCTAAAACATTTTAAATCCTTTGAAATCATTTGAAATACTTTAAAACTTTTTAAATCGCTTGAAAATTCCTTGAAAATTTTTAAAATACCCTAAAATTCTTTGAAATCACTTTAAATTATTGAAATTCAATAAAATATCCTGAGATATTTCGAATCCTTCAAAATCTTTTGAAATACTTTGAAATTTTTTTGAAGCTCTTAAAAGTTTCTTGGAATTTTTAAAATCAAATCTTTAAAAATGAATTTGAAATACCTTCAAATTATTGAAATCAATTGAAAACCCTCAATGAAAACTGATTATTATTATTATTATTATTATACCATTAAGCCATTTCCCTTTCGGGGTAGGCGTGACTTGCTCGGTTGGAGAATAGTAGTTTGCATATGGGTATATAGGTATAAGGTAGGTAGGAATATATGTATGAGGTGGATAGGTATATAAGTGTTAGGTATATATATTTTAGATTGATCTGGAATTCTCGTGTTATTTATTTAAATGACACGTTTACTCCGCAACACTGCTCCGACCCAGGTTGCTGATCAATCTCTCTAGCGATCACCCCAAGTGAAGAGCCTCACAAAATTGTTATGTATGGTTCTCCACTTGGGCCCATTAGTATCCAAGATCTTTGTTTCAGGCGTCATTCATTCTACTGTCACTCTGTTTACAAACTATTTGTCGCCACACTTTTCTGTCCTGGCATACTACTCTAGCTTCCTTCACGTCCATGCATTTTTTCATGCAAGCTCTTGTGTTCCTATGGCTTCTTATGTCTCTACGGATTAATGTCTCATTTACAGATTCTAACCATTCTTTCGGCGGTCTACCTCTGGGCATTCTGTCATTTACTTTACCTTTATACACTTGTTTGGTCAGTCGTTCATCTTTCATTCTTTCAAGATGTCCGAACCATCTTAACTGATTTCTTTCCCATGTGTCAACTATTGTCTCTTTTGCACCACATTCTTTGAGGATTGTCTCGTTTCGGACTTTGTCCATTAGTGTTTTCCCGCATATTATGCGCAGAGGTTTCATGCCGATCGCGTTAATTTTACTCCTGTCATTTTCTTGACAGGTCCATGTCTCGCTACCGTATAGTACAGTCGGTACGAATATAGAATTGTGTATGGCCATTTTAGCTTTTTTTAATATGTTTTTATTTGTTAGGATGGACCCTGCTCTACCGATAACCTGTTTACCCTTATTTATGCGCCTATCTAACTCCCCATCTATTTTTCCGTCGCTAGTGAATAGACTACCTAGATATACGTACTTGTCAACTTGTTCTAATCTCTCATCATTTAGGACAATGTTGCACATTGTTTTCTCACTCTTTCCCTCAAACACCATGATTTTTGTTTTATTTACGTTAATTTTGAGTCCCATGTCCTTCATGCTTGTATGAAGTTTATTCAACACTCTTTGCAAGTCCTCGACTGATTCTGCCATAACAATCTTGTCATCTGCGAAAGCTAACCCACGTACCTTAACTGTTTGGAGATCTACACCTTCTTCGTCGAAGAGTGCAGTTCTTAGACACTTATCCATGAATATGATAAATAGCCACGAGGACATAACGCATCCTTGTTTCACGCCTTGCGTAATATCGAACCAGTCACTCAGTTTCCCGTTTACCCTTACGCTCGCTTTACTACCTGTATATATTGTTTTTATTGCTTGCAGGAGCCCTCCATTTACTCCGTATTCTTTAAGAACTTCCCAAAGTTTACTTCTATTTACCGTGTCAAATGCTTTTTCTAGGTCAATAAATGCACAGAAAACTTTCTTTCCTACTCTCAAGCTTTTTTCTGTGATCTGTCTTAGGCTAAATATCTGATCTGTACATGATCTTCCTGGCATAAATCCACTTTGGACTTCCCATATCTTTTCTTCTGTGATTTCCATTACCCTACGAATAAGTATTTTTGAGTATATTTTACTTACGGTACTTAGTAGGCTGATACCTCTGTAATTACTGCAGTTG
>CAKNYM010051497.1:658-18952 GCA_932195095.1 Andricus curvator
GTACTTCCAAGTTAAATCAAAAACCCAAGCATTAACTTGCCAGGGGACCTCGCATTAACTTGCTCGGTATTTTTAACTTGACAGTTTTTCCACTTTCAGCGGAAATACTGGAACTTATCTCAAGGGTTCTTTTGATTATTTTCTTAACTGGGCATGGCGTTTCTCAATTTTACGCCCAAGAATAAGGCTTGAACCTTGTGCTTACGCCTTAACTGGCTAGAGTGCCACCAGATCAAACCAAAAACCCAAGCATTAACTTGCAAGGGGACCTCGCATTAACTTGCTCGGTATTTTTGATTTGGCCACGTTGCACTTGATTCGGGAATTATTTTTGTACAAGACAGCCATCATTCCCAATTATGGTACGGCATGAAAATGCCTAATCTTCCGGGCAGCAGTAATGCTAAGAATAAGCCAGGATACCGCTCAGGGATAAAGTTACGAGAGAAACGAACGAAAAACCCTGTCGTGGTAAAAACTGTAGTCCGTGAATTTGAAACAAAATCGGCTGTTTTTGTAGCCCCCAAGGTTCCAAAGGATATTCCCGAGCTTCAGGAATTTGGGACCCAAAAATTAACCAGTCACGACGAATTTTCGTCCTTTTTCGACAATCTGTTAAACCAGGCAGAAGCCAGAATCAAACTCTCAATGAAATTTCAGCAAAAGAGTACTGAGAACCTCCCTGGCACTGCTAAGGACCAATAAACCTCTGTGTAATATTCGCATGGAATTTTTGAGTCTAGATTTCCCAAAATATTGAAATAAGATTTAATAGAAAAATCGGGTCTCAAATAAAGGGAGGGACTTGAGTATAAATAGGGTTAAGATTCTTTATCATAAAGCGTGCATGGACCAGAAAAGAGCCTACTGAGGGTTCAGCAGGATTCTACCTTTTGTTTACTCTTTCGAAATTTCGTACCCTGACAAAAACGGATTACGTGTCATTTAGCTGTGGCTCACCTTCTCAAGGAAAGTGGTACCGTAAAGCGTAATTGAAAATTAATTTTTTCAATTTCGGCTCGGTAAGCCTTCAGCTCTGTAAGAAGTACGTCGAAGCCACTGGCTCTGTTGCTCACGTTGAGATTTAGGCCAAGCACTACTCCTTCTCGGACAAGAAATACAAGAAAGAACAGATTAAAGTAATTATATTTTAATCCGTACTTTCCTACAATTCGCCCGCTCTGGACCTAGAGGAATACATCTTCTTCGCCCGTTGTAGCGTCCGAAGTTTCTGAGTCCGTGATTTAGAATCAAGGAGCCCCAGTTGATTGATACGACCTTGCTGTCAGTTGTTGTTAAAGATTAAACAAGACATCCCTTTTTCTAGTCTGAGTGTCACGAATTAATTTGAGTTAGTGCTGGGATAATTCGACCACGGTTACTTCCTTAAAGGAAAAATAGTGCCACGAAGCCTTAATTGAATTATATTCAATTCTGTCTCCGTAAGCCTCTAGCTCTGTGAGAAGGACGTCGAAGCCACTGGCTCTGTTGCTCACGTCGAGATCTTGGCTAACTATTACTTCCTTCTACGAGACAGGAAACAGGAAAAATTTGAATAATGATTGTTCTACTTTGAATTGGAATAATTCTTATTCAAATTCTCCAGTCATTTGCCCGCTCTGGACTTAGAGGATTACTTCCTCTTCGCCCGTCGCAGCGTCCAAAGTTCCTAGTTTTGTGTAAAAGCCGCAAGTAACCTTCGTAGATAATCACCCTTACTCGTCAATTATTAGTGAGGACTCGGATTGAAATTTGAATGCTTGGCAAAATACCATATGAATCACTCCAGGGGTGCAGAAACCTCCACTCGACCTTGCAAAAGAGGGAGGAGGTCGGGAGAAAGACACAAGAAGTCTGCTGAACCCCTCAGGTCGGCCATTTATCGTAGTCTGGTCTCTACCGTTCGAAGGACTGTTCCTGTATGCAATTAAGCGACCTGAAAACCCCATGCCCGAAGTTGCGCCTGCAAGTCCAAATTCACACATTTTGACAATCGACTTAGATCGCGAAGAAGCTCTCCAACAAAGAAGGCGCGCATTTCGAGACGAAAACCACCCTGAACGCGAAGTAATAATCCCCACGGTAGAACTCGTAGATAGCGACTCTTCTGACGACAATACCGTGATCCTAGGATCGGATGATGAAAACCTAGGATAAGAAACACGTTGACCCAGGGAAGCCAGAAAACAATTCTGGTGTGGCGCCTTCGCCACCCTCGTTCTAAAAAAATAATAAAAATTTAATTTATTTTTGCAAAAATTCTCGTGTGGCGTCTGTTGTCAACTCAATGCCCCCATTCGTAAACGAGATTACGTGCCCAGCCGAAAGGCGACTGCCTCCTATGATTCAGTTGCGCGGCGATGATTTCTAAACGGGAATCGCAGAGCTAATTTTTAGTTGGAATACGAACGGCAACTACATCGACGTAGGTAGCTTGAATACCCCTTACCACCCGATTCCCGAATGCGAAGTTACGTTCGGTAACATCACCTTGACGATAATAGGAGAGTTGGGCGTGGAGATTGCAGAAGCGAACTTTCACTTTTACATCATTTCGGACGCAACACCGATAGGAGGAGCTCTAATAAAAGGGATTGCAGGACTACAAGTAATAGAACACGTGTGTCAGCTGCATGGATACCCCATGTACTAAATAATAGGATCGTGGAGTCAAGCTTATAAGGGAAATCACTCTCATTCGAAGTTGACCAATGGCCCCCTATGTGGAAGATACGGACCCCGTTTTCAACCCACCCGTGCCGACTTATATCGGGCTAATTTCTCAAGAAATCCAGGGCATAGTACGATTAAGCTGTAGGAGTAATACCGCCATCAATTACATGCGGGAAAGTTGTTTGACAATTCCGTATCTCGACTTCCCAGAATTCGAGATTGCCTATGGTGACCTGGTACTAACAATTAAAGGAATCGTAGAACTATCAATCGAAGGATTACGCTTCCCTTTTCACGTCATCTCCGATAACACTAATTTAGTGTCCGGGCAATTCCAAGGGATTTCGGGATTACCTTTAGTACATCGATTCTTTACGGTGTATGGAGTACCTTTGCACTGAATAATTAGCTCGAATCTCAGAAAATAACATTCACTTTTTGCCAATCAACTCCAACAATTTTCATTGCCCAAAATGGCTAACAACGGGGATGATAATGGAGAGCACTCTAGGAATATCCACCTTACGGAGTTAAACGGAGTTAATTCCAACATCACCATCCCAAATCAAACTACGAATGTTGACACGGCTGCAGCAATGGCCTCAGTACTGGAATGCATGACACTGCAGCAGAGTACCTATCACATCCCGCAGTTCGACGGAAAGACCCCCAAATTGAAAGAGTTTCTGCAGGACATAGCCAATGGCGCGGTTTATATTACCGAAGCCAATGAACCTGGGTTCAGCAAGATAGTTCTAAGCAAGCTCAAGGGAATTGCCCGTGATAGTGTTACGGATAAGCGTTTTAATAAAGTGAACGATTTAATCGCCCACCTAAAAAAACGGTTTGCCCCCACAAAAAAATACCAATGGTACTTCGAGAACATGCAGTCGAAGAAAAGTGTACGAAAATGTACCATTCGGGACTTCCTGATGAAACGAAAGAAAGTAACATCATAATGGGTCCAGTGACGGATGTCGCACTCGACGCGTTTGTCAAGGGCCTTCCAGATGAGATATCCACTTTCATGGATACTCTCGTGGATCCAGGTTCGGATGTTAATCTCATAAAGATACGGGCCCTACGCCACGAATTAGAATATGAACCCGAAAAAGCGGTCCTACTAACAGGAATAACCTTAGATCCTGTGGAGACAATTGGAACTCTGTGCGTTTCACTATTTGACACCCCAGTTGAGTTTCACGTCGTTGCGAATGACTTCCCAATCTCTCCAGACGGAATCCTTGGAAGACCTTACCTCAGGCAGGAACAGGCACAAATATCATTCCGACACAATTCCCTAGTTACGATTTCAAATTTAATAAACCCAATACCGTTTATTGACGAAGAGTCTCAAGAAGCTAAAAGAATGTTAAAACCACAAATTAAGCCTTTTCCTAGAATCTTGAAAATCAAGGCCGAACTAGGCAACCTATGGCAAGAGACGTTCTTAATTCGGAGGTCCAGGAAGGATACCTACCAAGGATCGACACTCCTAAAGGACTGTACCTGGGTGAGGCTGCCGTTTCCACACAAAAGGGAAGATGTCACGTTCTCGCGATCAACACCCTGGAAGAGGACGTCGAAATATCAATTCCTCCCCAGGAAATCATCCCTTACGATTTCTGCGATTACCCTGAGAACGAGCCTACATATCTCCGACCTAAATTCGGAATAGAAAGGATACGTGCTTAAGTGGGTCGAGGATTTCGCAGATATTTTTCACATTAACGGCGAAAAACTTACAGCGACACATTTAATACAACACAAGATCCCGACTACCGTCGATGATGTAATCATGAAAAAACAATATCGATATCCTCACGAAGCATCCGAGCAGGTAGCGGCGCAAATACAAAAAGAGTATGAGAGTGGGATAATCCGAAACTCCAAGTCTCCGCACAACTCTCCCTTGTGCATAGTCCCGAAGAAACTTGATGCTTCAGGAGAAAGGAAATGGAGGGTCGTTATCGACTTTAGGGCACTTAATGAAAAGGTGATCAGAGACGCTTATCCGTTACCCAACATTACAGACATCCTTGACCACTTTGGAGACGCCCAATACTTCTCCGTATTCGACTTAGCCAGTGGATTTCACCAAGTCTCAACTCATCCTGACGATCGGATGAAGACCGCCTTTTCAACACCTCGCGGGCATTTCGAGTATCTAAGAATGCCCATGGGAATAAAAAACGCACCAGCTACGTTTCAGCGCCTGATGGACACTGTACTAAAAGGTATGCACGGTACGGAAGTATTTGTCTACCTGGACGACATTTGGTTCATTCCAAGGATCTAGAAGAGCATGATTTAAAGGCAAGGAAGCTATTCTATAGGCTACGGGCGGCAAATCTGAAACTTCAACCAGATAAATGCGAAATTCTGAGAAAGGAAGTAGCATATTTGGGGCACGTAATTTGCCGCGATGGGTTAAAACCCAACCCTGCCAAAATAGAAGCGAAAAGAAATTTCCCACCTCCTACCACTATTCGAAATATCCGCCAGTTTCTGGGACTGTCAGGCTACTATCGTCGGTTCATAAAGGATTATGCTAAACTAGCCAAACCCGTATCAGATCTCCTCAAAAAGGACGCAAAATCCTTCAGTATCCTGACTTCAAGAAGAATTTCAAGCTCACGACCGACGCCTCAGATTGTGCCGTCGGGGCGATGCTCACCCAGGAATGTGAAGGTATTGACTTGCCTGTTGCATACTTCTCTAAGGTTATGAACGGGTATGAAAAGAATTACGACAAGGAATAAAAGGAATGTTTTGCAATCCTCCAGGCCCTGGAAAATTTCCGACCATATCTATACGGTCGAGAATTTATACTGTCTTGCGACTACAAGCCGATTCATTGGATGAATTATATTGCCAATCCAGGGGCTAGATTATTGCACTGGCGGCATAAATTCCTAAACTACGAGTACAAATTTCAATATAAAAAGGGCAAACTAAATCGGGCCGTTGAAGCCCTGTCAGGGAACCCTGCGATGGACAAGGCGCTCACTGAGTCTTCGGACTTAGAAGATGACTCTGACATGCCCTCTAAACCCCCTCTTCCAGCGAAGGACATTGGAAAGGGTACTAAATCTATCGATGCGGCAATTGATACACAACCTGTGAAGGTACTGGTCCTCACACGTTCAGGGACTCCAAAGGATAATGCGGGCCAAGGTGCCCCCGATCCAGGCCATCAGATCGCTACGAACGAGCTGAACAATCCACCAAGGGCGCGCAAGGCGCTAAGGCAAAACCTGCAATCGCAAGAAAAAACATTTTCAAACCAACAAAAACTAAGGCTTCAGCCACCCAACAGGGACCGGCTCCTACCGGCGCGATCACTAGACCTCGTGGGAGACTTAGGAAAGAACTGTCTTTGAAGGCTCAGAAGCAACTTACGTACCTCAGAAGAAAGTCGAGCCTTCGGAAATTGATGAAAGCTCGATCGGTAAGCGGTTAGTGAGGCGAAGAAAGATCAGCACCGCTCCAACTAAGGACAATGAACCTTCGAGCGAATCTTCAAGCGGGCTATCTTCGAGCGACGAGAGCAATGACCCTTCCGACGCCCCGGTGTTTCGAAAAGCACGTAGCGTACTACCAAACCTTAAGCCCCCTATGCCTACTCCCAGGGATAATTCAACCCCTCAAAGTGCTCCGCCAAGGATGCTAGCTCCAAACCCCTGGTTCCCACCCCTACAAGATTCCTATGTAGATGTTTACATCGACGGTGCATGTCGCCACGATACTGGAGAAGCAAGGACAGGGATAGGCGTGTGGTTCTTACCTAATCGCCCTCTAAACGTATCTGAATCAACCTCAGGCCGCCAGACCAACAACGCGGCCGAGATTGCAGCAGCTACGGTAGCTGCTCAAAAGGCACACGAAGCAGGAATAAAGAAATTGAGAATAAAAACTGACTCAAGGTTCTTGATTAATAGTGCCACGGAATGGATCCCGAAATGGGAAGCAGACGACTGGAAGACTTACGAAAACAAACCAGTCAAAAATCGGGCCGAATTCGAGAAAATGAAGGCCGCTCTCGAGCCTTTAGACGTAGTGTGGGTACGCGTTCCGGGACATCAAGGAGTCCCCGGAAACGAGGTAGCCGATAAATTGGCTAGAGAAGGTATTGACTGTCCGGTACTACTTGCCGGTAGCGAAGACGAAGAAAGCACGTACGCAGAAGAAACGAATAAGACTCGACAATTTCGAAAGGAGTTGATAAGGCAAGACCTCGAAAAGTCCTTTTCTCTGTTTGACAAATCGATTCAAGAGAAAAAGCTCGATAGCTCCGGTAAATCGACCCAAGAGAAAGGTCTTGATAGTTTCAATTTCGCCCAAGAATCCCTCCTTTGGGATTATCCCAAGTGTACTCACGTCTCGGGGGGCGAAGAGGATGAAGAACTCCTTAGGGACTTAGAGGCTCTCGACCCTTGCGGTAAATACGACGACGACGCATTTTCAGAAAGGGTTCAAAAATTCCTCACAGCTTATGAGCAAAATTTGGACCAAAAGGAAGATGAAACCTTAGAGCGTAAACCAACACAGCAATCCTCGCACGCCTCGGAAGGATTTGTTAACAAGAAAACCCCGATCCAAGAAGCCTAAGAATCCGACACTCAACCTCCCTTCCCACAGCCCATTCTTACAAAAAATTCTGGTGTGGCGAGAAGAAGCACTGTTCGCTTTAGAGACATTCCGGAAGAAGTGGGCTCACCTCCAAGATCCCCAATCCTCGGGAGACCAACAAACATGAAACCCTTATCATCGACACTAATGGGTCCGATGTCCCCTGACGCGAAGTCGACCCCCTTCCCAAGTGCTAGGGAAAACCTAGATTTTGAAAAGGAAGGGAACTCCCTTAAAAGAAGTACGAGGTTGAAACCGAGACGATTGCCCAACGCGGATGCCCCGGAAAAATTCCGCATCAACCCTTCTCCGCACCCGAGGTCTATGATTGATGTCACCGTACCCTATGTAGATGATTCCTCAGAACCAGAGGAAACGTCCATGAGTCGAAAAGAAATCGGAATAAAGCCAACTAGCATCTGCATTGACGAGCCCAGTGTTACGCACCAATGGGCTGAACCCCTAACATATAGGAGGGACAACTACGCACATTTTATGTCCGAAGATTGTGAACCCACAAATCCTATCGCAAAACTCCTTGTCGCTACTGAGCGTCTTCATATACAAGACCTCTGGGAGTGCCGGCCCAAGAAGGGACATGTCCTAGTTACTCCCCACGGTCGACATCGTACATACGCAGTCGTAATAAAACAACGACACCTGGACGACATCGACTGGAAGGATGTGATTTTGGGTCTAAAGAACCTTCGCCTAGCCCTAGAGCGGGATAATCAAACCACCTGTCGAATGGCCAATTCCGGAGATTTATTAGGTTCCCTGCCCCAAAACAGAATGACAGAATTAATGGCAAAAGCGTTCCGAGATAGTAAAATTATTATTACTCTCTGCCGCGGGAGAATCGAAGTACCACCCCCCGAATTGAGAACGAAAATTATCGCCGAATATCATAATACCCTCGTCGGTGGCCATAAAGGGGTCACGAAAACATATCGCCGCATTAGGGAATGTTACTCTTGGCCCGTCTTACGGGACGAGATAAGCGAGTTTATCCGCAATTGTAGGAGCTGCCTTGAGTAAAAACTCGTTCGGGCACGGACTCGTGAACCTATGTTGATCACCGATACTCCCATAGCACCCTTTGAAAAAGTGTCACTAGACACGGCGGGAAAGCTACCCACTACCCCAAGTGGGAATCGCCATATCCTGACTATACAGGATAATTTCAGCAAATAGAACAGTCACCATCGCGCACGCGGTAGCAACCTCCCTGTTTTCCCAGTACGGTGCACCTCGGAGCATTCTGACTGATAGGGGAGGGAGCTTTGTAAGCAAACTCATGAAACACCTTGAGAGATTATTTCGAGTAAAACAGCTTACAACTTCCGCTTACAGAACTCAGACTAATGGGGCACTTGAAAGAAGTCACATAGTACTGACAGATTATATTAAGCACTATGCTAATGATTATGACGATTGTGATCGATTGCTCCCTTTCGCCATGTTTGCCTATAATACGTCAGTGCACGAAGCGACTAATTTCACGCCCTATGAATTGGTCTTTGGCCTAGTGGCCAGAACCCCGAGCTCCTTCCCCCAAGGCGAGGAACTTGAAACATACGGTTCCTACTTACGCGACCTGATAGTACGAATATCGGAAATCCGGAAAATCGCTGCTAAGAATTTGGTCAAAGCAAAAATAAACTCCAAGGAACAATACGACCGTAAGGCCCGGCCCTTGAACGGGAAGGTGGGAGACCAGACTTACGTTTTTAAGGAAGTAAGGGATGTCAAATTTGATAGTAGAGCCACCGGACCCTACACAATAGTCGGATTTACAGAGAATAATAATTTAATTCTCGAAACCGAAACTGGCGACCGGTTCGCCAAGCATAAAGATAAAATCAAGGTCGTTCACTGCTAATTTCGAACGGACCCTAAGGAAGAATCCGAAGACAGAATACGCCTTTAAAAAGAAAAAAAGAAAAACAAACATATTTTTGGACAATCAACCTTCTTTCTAACGGATAAGTATCAAGAACTTGAGATCAGTAATGATTCTGACCCTACCTTTCTCTTTGAAAAACGAGGCTTATCCTGTCTTGGACTTCCCTACACTACCGAAAAGAAGATCTAACAACCCACTTTTTCCTAGGTAAAATGATACGTGTCTGGCTGTTACTTTTCCTGTCTCCACTCGCTGCTTCCGAGGTCCCCAATCAGGTGACGCATAGGATCACCTCACTAACTTGGCTCACCGTATTTCTCGTCCTGAAAAAAATTCAAGGACCACTGGACACCTATGAACGGCGGTTCAAGCATCTATCAGACCTCTGCTTGCCAGGCTTTGGATTACCCTGCCTGCAGACGATCACCGACTATGGCCTCGACTCTAAATTCCTTGTTGCCGAAAAATTGAGGAAGGAAGTATTCAGGCATGCTGCCGAAATGAAGGAGCACACCGAGAAAACGATTCTCCCTAGCCTGCCCATTAGGGTGACCAGAAAAAAAACACTTTTGGTTTTATTAGGAGTGAAGGGCAAATAACGGTAGTTTATGCGATTGTAGAAGCCAGATTTTTATTTTTTTATTTTGAACAATATTTAGAGGTTGCCCATCGTCTTTGAAGTTCTTATGTAATTAACATGGGCAAACTCAACTTTTTTTTCATTTAAGATTTTAACCACGAAGTTATCCACTTTTTAATTTGAACTTTTAATATGTTGTTCTTGAGGTTCTCATAATCCACATAAAAACATTTTTTCAATGAAAGATTCATGAAAAACATTAATTACGGTTGCTTGAAAAGTGCCATTTTCACTGTTTTCTACTGTTTTCAAAGCCTAATAACGGCCCTAATAATATATGTCTTATACTGAAATTTTAACAATATTTTCCTCGAAGGTTGAAGATCATATTTTCTAAAAAAAGCAGATTAGGAAAAATATAAATAAGCCTGCAATAATGAAAACAAATCTGAGTAAATTTTTGAAATTTGACAGGTCTACGACTTAAGCTGTTTAATTTTCGGGGCGGAGCGCTCATCAGCTCGGCCATAAAAATCGATCCCAGTGGGTCCTGACACAATAAGCTCATAAAGCAGACCCTTTTTCGGCAAGCGTTCTTTAGCCATATTTCCCTTTTTCAGAAAAGTGAATAATAATAATTCAGAGGACGCTAACTAATCCTGTTATAAAGTTACATCGATGAAAAAAGCTGAGGTTGAACCTTTACGATCGACTCTTCACTTACCGAAATTGTCAGATTTTGCAATGACAACTTTCAAAGACGATGGGCCACCTCTAAATATTGTTTAAAATTTTAAAAAAATCTGGCTTCTACAATCGCATAAACTACCGTTATTTACCCTTCACTCCTAAGAAACCCAAAAGTGTTTTTTTCTGGTCACCCTACTGCCCATGGAAATGAGGAGCCGGCGAGCTACGCCATTGCTGGGAATCCTCATTCATTTTTTTCATTGGGATTCATTGGGCCCATAGCCGGCTTGATGACATATAACGACGGTGAAATGCTCGAGGCTGAAATCTCAGAGCTCAATCAAGCTCAAGCTAATATGTCTTACCTGGTCGGGAAACAAACTCATATAGTGAGAGCTCAACTGGAAGAAGTGCACGAGCTCTCGAAAAGCAACAAAGAAAGATTAAATAGGCACGAGCGTCAAATGTCCCAAAACAACCTGAGACTGGAAAATCTGACGCGAGCAGTTGCTGAACTCAAGCACGCCGAAAGATTGACTCACGTGCTCAAAGCAGTGGATGCCAGCCTCGACGACTACATCCGCGCTGCAAACTGAATCCTGGAGGTCGTCCACACATCCCGTCAAGGGCGAATGCATCTCTCCCTCTTAACATCTGAGCAGTTGGAGCCAATCTACCGGGATATCCAGGATCATCACCCTCGAGTCAACTTCCCGGTCCCAGGACCACAGGTAGATCTTGAGGAGTTATCCAGCGTCGTCACCATCACAGCACTCTACAAAAAGGAAATCCTGAGTATACTTGTGGACGTTCCATTACTGGAACATACCTACTACCAGATGTACCAATTACACCCGGTACCAGTGTTCCAATCAGTGCTGGGGAATGCTTCAGGAAGTGCTTACATCCTACCGAAATTTTCCCACATTGCCGTGGGAGAATCACAAAGGACACACATCTTACTGATTCATCGACAGGTAGAATCATGCACCAAGACTTCATATTACATGATTTGCAAGAACAAATTACCTATTAACGAAAACACGAGGTATCGATCGTGCGAAAGCGAACTGCAACCCTTCGACAAAGGTCCTCCGGAAGTGTGATATCCGAGTGACCTATAACAAAGAGTCGGAATGGGTACTAATTGATTCTTTGAATGGATGGCTCTATTCACTACCTGAGCCCCTCTCCGGCGGATTAAGATGTTCCAATCAGACTAAAACTCTGATTGACTTGGATAAAATTGGAATAATCCAAATTGCACCCGGATATCAGCTCAGAACGCAGGATAAAACGTTCTTCGGATTAACAAACAAAATCGGATCAATAGAGGTTATTTATGAACCCCTCCTACATTTGAATTTGGCCGACCTATCTCCACTCCTGCATGAACAAGGGGAACTTATTTCAACGACTGAAGAAGGGTATCTCCTCAAGTATACCTCCGTTGAAAGTGAAGCCTTTGCTGAAAATGAGAAATCCCTGTATGAATTAGAACGACAGCTGAACGAGATAAACCTACAACGTCGATTTAGAGCCAATCACCTGATGTTGATCCATGGCTCCTATATCGGCCTTGCTCTACTCGCCGTGGGATTGAGCATTTGCTGTTGCTACCCTCGTATCAAGGCCGGAATTGTGAAAAATCGATATCACAGTTATAAGATATGTAGAGAGGATTCCAGCACCTACCACGCCAAGGACAATATTGGACAACCTTCAGCGAACCAAGAAGAAACCAGCGTCGAGATCGAACGTCCTTCAACGATCCAGATCTTACCAACAAGCATGAGTAACTCTGCTTGTGAAAATACAACTGACGTATCACCCAAAACGGCGATCCTAACACCGCCGCACACTAATTCAACGACAGCGAAGTCAACGATTCTACTACCTACGCAAACGCTGCAGCCGTTCTAAAAATTAAAGTTATGTATACTGTGCACTTGTGTGTATGAATGGAAAAGAAATGTCGTCGTTTCGCTAGAGACTTTTTCCAACAAACCGGGAGGAAAAGGAAAAAGAGAGAAATTGTCAAAATAAGGACAATTTTGTGCGATCGTCTTCCGCCCATATTTAGCTTGCAAAATATAGGAAAAGACGAGAAAGATACAAGCATGTAAAAATTTCCGCGATAATTTGATATCACATGCTCAAACCATTTTTTTTCTGAGTGTGAGACTACAAAATTTTTGTTAAATTGATATGCAAATGGTAGGAGCAGCCCTGCGCACGGAGGGGCGTTAATCCTTGCTGAATAATTTTTGTGTAAATGTCGCTTTCGAGGTTTGAAATCCAGGAACTCCTGAAATTAAATTCTAGATATCCCGGAGACTCAAATTCTGAAAATGTTCAAATATTGTTAAATCATATATAATTGAACTACTAAATGATTTCTAATTTAAAAGGAAATTTTGTTTGAAAATTAAAAATTGAATTCAGAACCCTAAAATCAAAAGAATCGAAGATTTAGTGGTTTTCAAGGATCAAAAGCGAGCAACTCAGAGACTAAATAGAGAAAAGCTTATTACTAAAGAATTTGGGAAGGAAGTAACCTCCAGGGAGGAACTAGTCCATTGAGAGGCAGCTAAAAGTGGTGGCTGAAACAAGACAATCCATGAAAGGAAAAAAGACTCCCTCTCAACTAACTATCCCCTACCCCCTCTATAAATTATTATAAAAATATTTAATTAGAGAAAAAAGGGGCGACTAAAAATACAAACAGGTTTTTGGACCCCCCCCCCTTTTTATCACTAATCACATCCGGCGAACCAGTCTTCTTCCGGATCGTCCTCCAGAAGCGGTCGGGCCCCTGGGAGCAGGTACCCCTCTTCACCAACGGGAAGCCAGGCGCGTGTTACCTCTTGGGAGCGACGCTGCAACCATATAAGAAAAGGGTGCTTATAAATCCTGCGATAATAAAAAGGAAGAAGAATGGTGAAAGAGACGAGAAAGTTGATATTAAGGATCTTACCAAGGTCCAATGGGCCTTGATAAGGGGCTTCCCCTCCACACTAAAGAAATGACACTGGATCCACACCAGCACGTACGTTGGATCCAGGGGTTGGAAGCCAACCGCTGAAGGGAATCTGGGCAGTCTACTAAACATATAAAAATAAATTTTTTTAAAAACATATCTGTTTGCACTTCGTAACTACCTACCGATGGAAAACCGTCATCTTTGGCCCCTGAGTCCCCGTTTTCAGACCGATATCCCTCAATAGCGATAGGCACTCCGTCTGTGGATGCATGTAATCGCGCTATAAAAGGCAAGAGGTACAAACCATGATCACCTACACTTCCAGAACCCTTAGTATCGACATAAGATCAAGTTTAAGTTGAAAGGGGGTTTAAAAAAATTTGATGAAATCCCTTAAAACTATTGAAATAAATAACAAATTTCTGGGAATTACGAGTATTCAACCAAATAAGTGAATTTTTAACTGAAAAAGATCAATTTTCTTGCAGAAATAAAATAGCTACATTATTAATTAAAAAATTCATTGTCAACAAAAGGGATTAATTTTTAACAAAATTTGTTAAATTTTCAACCAAAGAAATGAACTTTTAACTAAAATGATGCAATTTCCATCATAAAAATAAATTTTCAACCAAAAAGGTGAATTAGTCACCAAGAAGATTAATATTCTAAATATTAATAGTTGAATTTTCAGTTAAAAATTTACGATTAAATAAAATAAATCTAATTAAACCAAAATTGAACCAAAAAGATTAATTTCTGCCAAAAAAGATTAATTTTTAATAAAATACATGAATTTTCAACTGCAGAAAATACATTTTCAACCAAACATACAATAGTTAAATTTTCAGTTCAAAAATAATTTAAAAAATGTTACAAAATCGTTCAATTGTAACAAAGTAGTTCCACTTAGTAGATTTTATTCTAAATAAAGGGTAATTATTGCGCAATGCTCTAGCCTTTTAAAATTCCTTAAATATTTAAAAATAAAAGCTCCTGAAAATGCCTTAGAAGTTAACAAAAAATGGTATAAAATTTAAAAAATATTTTCAAATTCTTAAGAGCTATTGAAAAATAATCAGAATCCTAAAAAAAAATACCCTGAAATATTTCAAAATAATTCAAGACACTTCAAAAATATGTCCTGAATTAAATAGTGATTAACCCATGAGTTAATTTATTGAAAGAAAAGTGACATAGTGTACGATAGGGACCAAATCTTCAAAATAGGGTACTTTAGGGACCTTAACTGAATATAAGGTACAATAGGGGATACAGTGACCGGTTTGTGAGGTCTGCGTCACGAATACACTTCTAATTTTACGTAAATTATTGTACAAAATTACACATTTTTACAACAGAATACAAGATTTCGCAAAAGTCAAAATATTCGGAACCTGTACTTAAAATTATTTTGTATATACTGGTAAAGTGCTGCAAGGATGTACAAATTCAAACAAGAATATAAATTTTTACTAAAAATATTTTTAGAATTCGCATTAACGTTTCGACTTGTATTTCACTGTCAATTTTGGTAGCATATGTAATATGGTATAAGTTCTACAAGGGACAATAAATAGATAATACAAGGGATAATAAATCACATGAAACTGTAGTTCGATTATTAAAAATTGGACAATAATTGATTTTACAGATCCATTCCGAATCTGTTCAAAATTAAGCAAGTTGCGGATCTTGACTTAGAAATAGAAATCTTTTAATTCGAAAGCCTGAGTAGTTAAGCAAATGTGAACATTCGATTGAAACTTTATAAACTATTTTTAATTTTACAGTAATTTCAAATTAATAGATATATAATTAAACACTCTTATTTAATTTCAAATCCTATTCAAATATTGTTTCAAGAAAAATATTCCATTTTTAGCCATTTAATTTGAAATTTTTCAATTAAGGATGACGTTTCTTTGAATATTTATCAATATTTTACATGTAATTTAAAATGAGCGATTATAAATCAAACACAACATTACAAGTTCTTTTTTGCATTTTGAAAGGTTTCAAATGAATGCAGAAATTGTATCAGAATTCCTGTAAAAAGTAACAATTTTGTTGCAAAATTATTTTAAATACAAAGAATATTTAATAAGATTTTCAAAATTTTCAAAAGAAAAAAATTCTGGATGATTTTAAGCCGATTTTGTTATTACTTTTGCAGGATTTTCAACAAAAAATTCTGTAGGAAAAATCCTAGTTCCAAGATAATAAAATTATTATTAGATTCCTGAAAAAATGTTAAATGATCGAATTTAAACAAATTTTCAACAAAATATCCAAAAATTTCAGCAACAAAAAAAAGGTCTTTCCACCTACCCCCTCTCGGCGTTCTCAAGCTCCCTCTCTCTGTTGTAGCGGGCGATCACGACCCTCAAATTGGCCAGCGGACCATCCACCTGAGAGGACGTCTCGCCGCGCGAAGCCATGCGCCGCTCGTTGAATTTTCGCAGAATTTCTATTTTTGGTAGAGCCATCGTGTCCGGTCACTACACAGTTCACTTCTTTTTTTTAAAAAAAGGGGAGAAGAAAGGAGTAAATTTCCTGGCACCAACACAAACACTGCACTGGGCCATGAAGGGAGATGAAAAACTTGCGTAGCATAAGACGTGACCCATATATAAAAAAACGCACGTGAAATTGTCGATATAGCCCCTTCATTGCTGTGCGCGATTCCCCTCTTTCCAGTAAATGTGAACGCTTTTCTTTTGGTGTTGATTATATGCGTATGTATATATGCACATATAATCTATGATTAATATTTACAGAATAACCAATCAGGAAAACAAATTTATTTAGTAACTTTAAATAGGATAAGTCGTAGAACGAGAAGCCAAGCAACCCTTAACACCTCTCTCTTTCTCTTTCCTCCCTTACATATGAATATCTATGTATCGAATGAGGATTCCTGGAGGAAGCATAAGGAAAGCTTATAACTAAACCTAAAATTAAAACTGTTTTCTTCAATTCAATAGCTTTATTTATTTTTTAATTTTTTTAATTTTTAGATTAAAAATTCTTCAATTTAATAGTTTTATCTTTTTGACTTAAAATTTCCTCGATATAATAGTTTTAATTTTAAATTTAATGTTCTTCGATTTAATAAGTTTTATTTTCAGATTTAAAATGTCTTCGATTTAATAGCATAGTTTGTAGTTTAAAAGATTCTCTTTGAGTCGAGCCACCCTTATTTTCGAGGACGAAAAAGTAAAATCTGGTGTGGTTTGTTACAAGTGATGCTGGGAAAATTTAATTTCAAGTCTGATTCTGGTTAAGTGTGAAGTATTATTTCACACTGTATTAAAATCATGACTACAAAGCAGATACAAAGTCGCACCTCGCAACGCTTGTAACCCTGGAGCTTGCGATAAGACCGATCATATTGCATTCCTGAGCTCTAGACTGATAAGTCAGAGAGCTGGCTTCGAGACAAAGAAATCTTTTACATTAGGAATTCAAAATTAGAATACATGCGCATGACGAAAGGTTTCAGAAATAAATAAATTTCTGTTAAATCTTAAATAAAAGCCTCGATGGAACTATGCTTCTAGCCCTACACAATGTATGCATGCATGAATGTGAGAACGTCCTAATTTTATACAATGCGTTCATAGAATGTGAATGAAGAGCATTGTAAGTGTAGAGAATGAGTCAGAAAGAGCAAGCGACATAACTCCATCCGCCCAAGGAAGAAGGAACATATTCAATCCACGAGCATCAGTATACGCCACACACGCGAGCATCTTACTCGCTCCTTCCTACGCCAAGGTATAGGCTTCGAGTGTTCTCTGCCTCTTTCTTACTCGATACTGCACGTATGGCTACGAGGCGATGTGCCTAGGTCGGGCATAAGCTACCTTCCACGCACTTTCTCTCTCTCTATCCAATACATCCATCTCACTTCCCACCTCACGCTCATACTCTCGTGCGTTTTGACGGCCCAACGCATGGGTAGAAACGTCAAAACAAAGCCACGTGCTTCTGTCAGCCCACCAACAAGGCCTCTTTATGCGTATAGAGTATGGAACTCGGAATAATTGCTAATAATTATGAACTAACAATTAATCAATAATTAATTATATTAATGTTTGATTGACTGTATCAGTTACATCATATTAATTATTGGGAAAATTTAAAATTATGGTCGAGTATAATACATACCAAAATCATATTTTGATTGAAAACCTCGAACCTGTAATCATATCCTTCTTTGGTTACAAATTTGATTGAGTCACCATGAAAGACTCGAGGCTCTAGAGTCTGAATGCTGACGAAGTTCCTGTCTCATATGCACTTAGATAAGAAGACAATGCACATGCAAGTTATCAGAACCCAACTATGAGTCCCATGACATCCCTTCCACTCCTTCCCAAGATTCTCCTTAACTTGCAAAAATCCCTACCATAATTACCCCTCTTATGAACGGACGAGCTACATCTCATCAAAATCATCATCGCAGTCACTCGAGCAACCTGGTACCAACCGGAACTACTCTAGTTAGAGGGAACACCCCTGTCTCGCCCGTCCGCGTTCTGAACGTTTAGTTTGCCTTATTTCAAGCTAGTCGAAATTTTGTAAGTCCACTATACCTCCAATCCTCGTTAAGAACAATTAGTCTAGCCAGTAACGGGAGTGAACGGCCTAAACAGGCGTAAAGGGATCTAGTGTAGGAAAGGGTTAAATTCAATCGTTCGGACGTTGAAAAAAATAATCTTCTGGCCGACGGAAGGCAGGATTGAATTCAGCCTGTGAAAAAAAACCGAAGTTCAAAAATTAGTCTAGAGATAGCTGCACCTTTTCGAATCTCAAAACGAAAAG
>CAKNYM010051497.1:19874-68964 GCA_932195095.1 Andricus curvator
AGTAATAAAAAAATAATTTCGTACTAGTAACTTTGGTTACAAGGCAGCAGGTTCTTATTTTAATTTATTATTCGTACGGGACAAAAATGATGGAATATCCAACTGGAATAGTTACATTTTCAGTTTAAAAAAAAAAGTAATTTTTAGTCGCAGAAGAACAGAATTTTCAACAAAGTAACTCATTTTTCAACCAAAGAGATGAATTTTGAAGTAAAATGATGAATCTTGAACTGGAATAGTTGAATTTCATACAAGACAGATGAATTTTTAACTCAAGTGATGAATATTTAATTGAAATAATTGAATTTTCAACCCAAAACATTAATTTTCAACCAAGAAGATTTATTTGTACCAAAAAAGATGAATTTTTAACTAAACAGGATAATTTTTCAACCAAAAATTGGATACTTCAATTTTGATTTAAAAAAGCTAATGTTATATTTTCAGTTTAAAACAAATTTATCTTAAGCCAAAAGAACCGAATTTTCGCCAAATAGCTCACTTTTCGACCAAAGAAATGAAATTTCAATAAAAATTTTTAATCTTCGAGGACAAAAAATTCATTTTCAACCAATTATTTTAACTTTCAACACAGTAATTAAATTTTCATTTAAAAAAAATATATAAATTCTGAACGAGAAATGTATTAATTGATATATCACCCAAAACCGACAAAAAAATTTCAAAATTTCATCAAAAACAGTTGAATTTAACCAAAAAGACGATTTTTTAAGAAGAGCTGAATTTTTCAGTAAGAAAGATTTTTCAGTCAAGAGAGAGAAAAAATTTGCAAACAAACTTGAATTTTCAAGCAAACAGATCAATTTTCAACCAAGAAGAATAATTTTCTACCAACAAGGTGGAATTTTAATCAAAACAGATGAATTTTCAACCAGATACTTGAATTTTGGACTAAGAATGATCAATGTTCAACTAAAAATAGAAAAGGTATATACAGTAATATAAAGCTATTTTTACAAATGAAGAATGATTGTTATTCAATTTTAAATTGCAATTTAAAAAGAAATTAGGCAGGCTCTCGAAAAAGTTCCCTGACTTTAAAAAAACTTCCCTGACATTTTCAGGTTTTTCCAGTTATATAAAAATTTCCCTGACAATTCCAGGTTTTCCAGGTTTCCCAGGTAGGGTAGACACCCTGCATTAGTCGACGTTTCGAGAGTCCATACGCTCTCCTTATCAAGACAGTCAAAATTTGTTGCAATCATTTCAGAGTCCCTTTTTAAAAAATATTTAAGAGAATCATAATCTTACTCTCTCTTTATCGATGTTCAGATTCGAAGTGTATCAAAATGGAGCAAAATGCAAGTTTTGACTCCTCTCATAAAATTTACTGATTTTCATTACTTCATAACAGTTTCATAATTAAAGGTTTACTTTATTCATTAATGATGATCTTACTAATCTTCAAAAATAATGAAATTCGAGCAAAATGCAACTAATCTGAACATCGACCAAGAGAGAGTAAGATTATGATTCTCTCACATATTTTTTAAAACTGGACGCTGAAATGATTGCAACAAATTTTTCCCGACTGTCTTGATGAGGAGAGCGTATGGACTCTCGAAGTATCGACTAATGTTAATACAGGATCTCCAACATCAAGCAGGTCCTCTCATTTGTCTGAAGTAGGTCAGAAACCATCTAATTTATTATTTTATATTACATTTATATTACTCAAATAGATAAAATTTTTCAACATTGAGCAACATAAGTAAGACCTAAGGAAATTTATTCAAATATATCAATATTGACGGTCTAATGAAAGTATTAGATTTGTTTTCACAAATCTGTTATGAATTGAGCAACATGTTTAAAAAAACAAATCACACAAATTAAAATGGCTGAGTTTGAATGAACTCACCGTTAGATCAACTCTAAAGTTCTACTGCTTTTCTCTCCGTATTTATATCCATACGTATAAAATGCCAGGAAGCAGCACAAAAACCCTTCTAATATAGTCCTGTGTTCCATTATTGTGTCGCCTTCCGCGAATACCTGGCACGTGGCATTGTCATCGAAGAGGGACTGTCCTGCAATAAGATAACATAATAAGAATCTGATAAAAAGTATAAAAATGAAAAATAACTAAGTTGACTTAATACATAAAGCTTAAGTTGCATTTTTATCAAATAAACATGAAATGTCTATTGAAATAGATGCATTTTTAAATCAAGGAGACGAATCTAACAAAAAATAGTTGAATTTTCATCCATAAAAGATATCAGCTGAATTTCCAAGAGCAAAATGTGAATTTTAATCAAAAAGTGAATTTTCTACAAAGTTATTGAATTTCCAGCAAAAACAGTTGAATTTTCAACCAAAAAGGATGCCTTTTTAACAAAATTGGCAAATTTTTAGCCAAACAGTTGCATTTTATCCAAGAAACATGAAATGTCTATTAAAACAGATGCTTTTTTAAATCAAGGAGACCAGTTTTCAAAAAATAGCTCAATTTTCATCCATAAAAGATATCAGCTGACTTTCCAAGAACCAAATGTAAATTTTAAACAAAAAGTGAATTTTCTACAAAGTAATTAAATTTCCAGAAAAACAGTTGAATTTTCAACCATAAAGGATGCCTTTTTAACAATATTGGAGAATTTTCAGCCAAACAGTTGTATTTTTATCCAAGAAACATGAAATGTCTATTAAAACAGATGCTTTTTTAAATCAAGGAGACCGGAGGGATATACGAAGTTTAGCGTCAATCTAGATTCTAGACGGACGTTTAGGCACCTCGTAATCCAGCACATTTTCCTTATGCAAAAATGAAAATGTCGCTTGGCAAGCGGAAAAAATTCTAGAGTTAGATGAATGCATTGCATCAACGTGTGGAAGACTGAGAGAAATTTATATTTATCACTTGCAAAGCTTTCTCGATAAGAAAGAAACAGACAGAAAAAGCCAAGAATTTTAAATATTGCTTTAAAAAGTCTGCCCTACCTACGGGACACAAATGTACGCAAAGGTTACACAAATATAACATTTACGTTGCAACAACGCTTGCTACAACTTATATGTACTAAATAGTTATATATACAAAATCAACTTACCACGTATTTCTACACTTGCACGTATTTCCCTCTCCTGTTGCTTCCTTCTTCTTTTGGTAAAAAATGTCCATTTCCACTAAAACTTATTGCACTCACAAACACTCAAACTATTATGAATCATACGCTTGACGCCATGATTGTATTATACTCTGCTCCTTCACCTCCATTCACCATGGTTATAGCACATGCGCGCTTCACTCGGCTGCGTACTATGCAGTTGCGCATCAAAGTCCCATACATGACTGGAGAATTCCTATACCAGTTGTATGTGATTCTCGACGAATGTAGGAAATTTCCAAGTGAGGAACGGATAATTCACGATGATTCATTATAATAAAAAGGAAGGTGTTTCGGGTTTCAATCGTGTGCAAAACTACGAATCTTGCCGACGTTTCGTGAACATTGCAGTTTACTTCTTCGGGGCTAGCCTGAAAATGAAGTTTCTGGTTATCCATTTTTTTTAAATTTCCAAATATCGATTAAAAACTTAAATAACTTGAATAAATTGAGTCCTAGAGCAACAAGAACACTGTGAATATGTATATTGGGGTTGCTGATTCTGAATTTAAGGTAAAAAAATCAAAATGGCGGACGAAAAGATTTTAACATTTATAAACTTTAAAAAAAAATAATAATAAATGATTAATATTTGGCACGCATATTCCTTAAGGCATAAGAAGTTAATAAAAAATAATTTTGACCCGGGATGAAGGGTGAAAACACCCTTAAATCGTGGAAAACACCCCCAAAAAGTGGTTTTTGAGGATTATTTCGAAAAGGTGAAAAATTAATTTTTGCAGACAACTTGTAGATAAAATATGCATAAGAAATTATGGTATTCACTTTTCCTTTATCGGTCATATTTTCCGAGATATTCACCCTGGTAGTAGGGGGTGAGTTGTACCGCGCGGGTCGTACGCTTCTTTCGTAACTCAATCTCGAAATGGAGTAGTTTCTGGATAAAAGTGCACGTTACTGAAATTATGCAGAATTTTCCGTTCTGTGTTGTTGCGGATAACTCTCAAATCATGGATGTCCTTATTGGCCGGACCTACACAGAACATCCATTAGTGGAATATCGGGAAAAAAAACAATTCTTTGATCTTTTACGAAGATTTAGAAGCCGCCTTACTCAATATCGACACGTGCAAGCCCATCGAGACGCCAGCTGTCACCACGGAAGAGGTTAGGTTGACCCCACATGCAGTAAATTTTGTGACTGCTCTGAATTCTACGGGAAAAGATTCTCTACCCGTTCTCAATTTGAGCAAAGAAGAGAAGGTTTTACCAAAGGAGTAAACAATTTCATGTGAAGATCTACGAGAGTCACCGACTGTGGGAACAACGCCATCGTATAAACAACCCATCAAGCTTCAAGAAATCGACTTCGGAGAAGATAGATCCCAAGAAGAAATAAAGGACTTGGTGTGTTCTTTAAATGATAACCGCGATTATTTTTCAAAAGATCTAAAGGAATTATGAATAATTAAAAACAGTTCATTTCTGTTCAATCTTGTTTTTTTTTTATTATTCAAACAACAAATATTAGCATGTTTGTGTCCAAAATAATAAATATCCTTCGCTGAAACTTTAATAAGAGACGTGAAAACGGTTATAAACAGTTTATTTTTGGTTTAAATAATTAAAAAAAGGTATTTTTTCTTTTAGGTCATCATTTTTGTATTATTTAAGCGAAAAATATACTTTTTACCTACGTCTTTATGTTTTCTGTCAGTTTTATGTGCCCGTATTTTGTAGTTGCAGCGAAAAATATTTATTATTGTTGATACAAACATGCGGAAACTGAATTGCTAATGCTAATTTTCTGTACCATCTAAAAATCATAAATGTGTGCACTCACCATACCCGCACCGGCACCCTAACGTCCAAATCTTCCAGCATGTCATCGGTATCATCCGGGGCATTATCAGATTCTATCAGACTGTCTGAAAGACTAGAGAGAAGAACTTTCTCTCCGTTGCCCAAGTCAACCTCTACATCATCTTCTTCACTCTTTGCAGAAGAGGCTCCCATGACGTCCCTTTCTGGTTTACGGGCATAAGCTTTCTTCTTCACGTCCTTAATCTGTGCGATTTGTTTACTTAAGTGAGAGTGCACTTTTGCGGATCCTTCAAATTTTCGTTTCAGGTCTCTTAATTCTTGCGTCAAAGAGATATTTGTGTCGCGTAGAGATGCAACTGTTGCTCCAAACATTTTGCACTTATTGCACTCCTCAGTCTTCGCAACATTCTCTTTATTTTGAATTGATCCCAGTGGGCTTCTCTCAACCTTCAGGCTTCCAGGCAAGCTTGCAAGTTCTGTGTAATTTTTTTCATTTTCGACTGTTTCGTTCTTCGCAAGACCTTGTATATCATCATTTTCTTGAAACTTTTCCAACCGTTTCTTCAGGAAGCCTTGCACGTTATTTCCGTCTGCCTGAAATAAAACAAGTTTTGGAAGTTAATTAAATCTCCAAAAAATGTCACCGATTTCCGAAGAAAAACACTTGAAAAAATTTAATAAACGTAATAACATAAAATTACCCCCTATGTAAAAACTGAAACTCGGAAAAAACAAAGTACATCAGAATGTTGGGCTTATTTTGGGCTCTCGAATGCACGAAACAAAATTTAAAAAATTACCCCCTTAGTAAAAACTCAAACCTAAAAAATACAAAATAGAAAGTAGTGTTGGGCTTTTCTTGGGCTCTCGAATGCTTCAATTTTTTGTTGTTGCAAAAACCACCCCTACACCTAAAAAATCAAACACCTATCTATAAATTAGAATTTTTAAGAAGCCCAAAAATCAAAGACTCTATTCACCCTATAAAATTCCCAGAAAATATCATTTTCCGTCAAAGTCGTACTAACGGTGTACAGAAGGGTTGATTTTTGGCATTAAGGATATTTTTGAAGAACCCAAAAATCAGAAACTCTGTTCATACTGTGAAATTCTCAAAAAGATTATTTTTTCACAAAGTCTTATCTGCGTGGTATCAAAGGGTTGTTTTTTAAAGGTTGTTTGCCCAAGATTTAGAGACTCTATTTACACTGTAAAATTTTATTTTAAAAAAGATTATTTATTGACAGAGTCATATGGAGTCTCTGATTTTTGGGCTCCTCAAAAATTACAACCCCGATATTTGGGCTCCAACCCTTAACGTTAAAAAACAACCCCATTTCACGACGCAGATATGACTTTGTCAAAAAATAACTTTTTTTAGAATTTTACAGTGTAAATCGAGTCTCGGATAGGGATGGTTTTAAAGATGTTGTTTGGTGTTTTTGAGAGCCCAAAATAAGCCCAAAGTACTGATGCACTTTGTTTTTTGCAGATTTTATTTTTTGATAAGGGGTTTTTTTTGCACATAGGGGTTGTTTTTTGGAAAAAATTTTTGTACATTCGAGGGCCCAAAATAAACACAAAATACTGGTTTAATTTGTTTGTTCCAAGTTTGATTTTTTACGCAGGGGGTAGTTTTATTTTCAGTAGGGGTGGTTTTTGGAAATTTGTTGGTCGACCGTTCAAGAGCCCAAAAAAAATGTGATTGCCGTCTAATGTGTTTTAAGGAAAAAATATTATACGGTATCGGTTGTTGTACTTACTTTTGATGAAGGATAAACAGGGTGGTCAAGTTTTTCAATTTTCCCGGTAACGTACCATACTCATTTTTGCTGCAAAACACAAACATTTATTTTAATTCATGACGTTCATTCTAAACATCCTTTAACACATCAGAGCAAAACATTGCAAAATAAATTAATTTTCCCTGGCGGATCGAACGAACGGAGCGGATACGCTACAGCGTATCCTCACAGTATCCACATCGTATCCTCTCCGTATCATGCAAGAAAAACTCATTAAAAAAGGAAGATGAACATTTCACTTGTTGAAATTCGGATTCTACGTGAAATTTTTCGTTAAAAGGTCACGGAGTAATCGCAATAGTTTTTCTTGCAACATTAAAAACTTTTAAAAAATAGAATACACGTTTCACAATTCAGCTCACGTCATCGATAAGTATTATATATTTTTAAAGTTTTTAATGTTGCAAGAAAAACTATTGCGATTACTCTGTGACCTTTTAACTCAAAATTTCACGTAGAATCCGAATTTCAACAAGTGAAATGTTAATCTTTCTTTTTTAATGAGTTTTTCTTGCATGATACGGAGAGGATACGATATGGATACTATAAGGATACGCTGCAGCGTATCCGTTCCGTTCGTTCGGTCCGCCAGGGTTGAAAAAAATACTTAAATTTTCCACTAAAAACTATCAATTTTTTACAAAAAATGGAATAATTAAACTTTCGGTTGAAAAAATTAGTTTTCAACAAAAAAGAACGGATTTTTTACAAAATAGTTCAAATTTTAAACCAAAGTGATGAATTTTCAAATAAAATTTTTAATAAAATGTGTTTCCAAGAAGATACACATTTTTTCTTTGAACTTCGATAGGTTTTGACATAACCCAGGTATTTAGTTATAGTAATAATACTATAATAGTGGTAGCAAAAATTTATTTTTAAAATTCCCTTCCAATTTCTCATTTTCCCTGACCATTCAAATTTAAGGACCAGAATTCTAATCTTGCAACATTTAAAATATAGGATCATTATAAATTCAATAAAATAATTTTAAATTCAAATTTTTGAATTTGAATTTTAAAAAAAACCCCACACTTATACATTTTGCAAATTTTATGTTAAATTAATTTTTCCTTTCACAAGCAAGGCATCCTCTGAGTTTTATGCAGATTAAGCCATTTCTGGAGGGCTGATCAACTTTCAAACAAGTAATTGAATTTTCAACTCCAAAATACGAGTTTTCAACGAAAAAGTGAATTTTTTATCCAAAAAAAGTTGAATTTTCAACCCAAAAACAGATTTTCAACCAAAGGTTAAACCACTGTTGTAATCTGGTGTACACTCTGCCATTTACTCCCATGTATATGTATGTATACCATTAAGCCATTTCCCTTTCAGGGTAGGCGTGACACTACCCGATTCGGGTAGTGTTTCTAGGTGGATAGTTTCTTGTAGTAAATAACTACAAGTGTGGGCTCACCACACCCACGATGAGCCAACAGCACTCAGTTTTCTCGAATGGTCACCCATCCAAGTACTAACCGCGTCCAACGCTGCTTAACTTCAGTGATCTGACGAGAACTGGTTTTTTCAGCGTGGTATGGCTGTTGGTAATCTTGTGTAACCCCTGTAATCTCTGGTAATCATGTATAATCCCGTATGCAATCCCTTGTTCTCTTTCGAAATCTCATGTAATCTCGTGTAAACTCGTGTAAAGTTTTTAAATAGTAAACAAATTTTTTACTTATTTCAACAAACTTTCCTTAAGTAATGACATTTAGTTTTTAACGATATTTTTATTTCACAAGGAAAAACAATATTTAAAGATATGCAACTATCAATTTTTATTTTCCCAAAGATAAAAAAATAAACTTCCCGCCGCGCGGCAGATTCTCATCGAGCGCTGAGCACGCGGCTCGCTCATTCGCTCACAAGTTTGAGCACGCGTCTGTCGGATCTCGCGCTTCCCGCTCGGATATTTATTCTTTGCATTTGGAATGCTTGAATGCAACTTTAGCAAAAGTATCTCTTTTAGATCCAAGTTTCTTTATGCATCTCCATACTCTGAATTTTCTACGTAATGAAGTATAGTTGAAGATTCAATTGCTCAGACATTTTTAAATGTATATTTATTTTTTGAGCTACCTTACAATATAAAGATACAATTCTTTCGTTAGACTTTCTTCTCTATCTCGCGTTGATAGGCTAAAATTAGGAATTTTTGCATCGTATTTTTAATGGATAAAACCAAAACTCCTACAAGTCTTCTTTTAGATTAATTGTGTATCTCGTTTCAAAAAATTTTTATAGGACTTTTTCAAAGCTGCAATTCCCAGAAACCTTTTTTCGTATCTCACGTCATTTGATTCCAAATTTGAATTTTCGATAAATAAAACCAAAATGAGAAGTCCTATCAAGAAATAGATTAAATTTTGTAGGACTTTTTAAAAGCTATAATTGCTCATCCAGACTTTTTCCCGTATTTTGCGTCATTTGCTTAAAACTTGAATTTTTTTTCATAGAATTTTTGATAAATAAAACCAAAAAATCAAGTCGTACCAAAAAACGGTTGAGGGAAAAATTATGGGTCTTTTCAAAAACTACAATTCTTCTTTTAAACTTTTTCATGTATCTGTCATCGTTTGGCTTAAAATTAGAATTTTCTATGTATTCATCTTCAACGCATAAAACCAATAAGACAAGTCTTATAAAAAAAATGGTTAGAAGAAAAATTGTAGATATTTTGAAAAGCTTCAATTCTTCTCTTAAACTTTTTTCACATATCAGTCGTTGTTCGGAATTGACTAATATAATTTATTAAGTGCATTGTTTTAATTTAATTTCACTTATTAACATCGACTTTTCATTTTAGACTTTAATTTCACATGTTTACATTTTAATGGAATTCTAATGTTAAAGTGTTATCGATTTCTTCTTTTATCCTTATTCTGTGATATCGGCCATAAGCCAAGAAAATATATGCAGGCTGAAATTTCTCCAGCCTTTAGAAACTACCTTTTCTTGCTCGTCGGCTCTCCATCAATTTCCTGAATTCCACATTTATTTCCGACTTCTCTTTCTCTTTCCTACCAACACCTTTCTCTTCCCTCTCACTTGCTCCCCTTAACATTCCTACTCAACTCGGCCTGACAGGAATTCGCTTTTCCATCATCAAACTCGGTTCGTCAGGCCCCAAACCGGTTTTTACTCTTCTCGCTATGTCCATCTCTCTCTCTCTCTCACGTCCGCCTCGGCACTCTTCTCGTCCTCTCCGCTTTTCCTCAAGCCACCATCCCCTTGCCTCTCTCTCCCCTCACCTTGTTACTCTCTCAACTTGGCAAACTCGGCTTGGCTCGAGTTCGATTTTCCAACAGCCAACAACTCGACCGTCCGGCCCAAAACCGGTTTCTACTCTTCTCAACTTTCCTCTCTCTCTCTATCTCTCTCACTCTCACGCTCGCTCCCGGTTTACTCTACTCTCACTTTCGACATTATAGATCCTTCTGATTTTGATTATCTTTTTAAATAAGAGGGCCCGCTTATTTTTAAATATGAATCGGAGAAGAAGGATGTATAAATAATCGAGTGTTAGGATATTTTATTCAATCGGTAATTTATAATCTATTTAGCCAAAGCTTTCCGTTTTCTAATGTGTACTGAAAATAATGATATTAAAGTATTTTAAGGGATTTGAGTAGGATTATTATTCTTTTATAATATAACCATTAAATTCAATTCATTAATTTTTTTATATGCCACATACTCAAACTCCTTAAAGTTACTAATTATTGAAATAATAATATAGGGACCTCGGATTAGCCGAATAACGCTAATAAATCACTGAATACTTTTTATATATATAAGTTAGCAAAGATAATGATATGTGTATATATATGTGTGTATATGTATATATATATATGTATATATGTATGTATGTGTGTGTATATGTATAAGTATGTATGTGTATGTGTGTGTATGTATATAGGTATATATATACTCAAAAATTCGTCAACACATTTTTAAAATCCAATTTACCAAATTTCGAAACATTTTCAACGCAAGTAGGAGCGCCTATTTGCAATTAATATTTATCAATTTTTAGATTTTTAATAAAGTTAAAATTCGATTTTTAAGATCATTATAGATAATTAGAGTTAGAAAATAGAAATAGTTAAAATCAAGCCACGACGCGTGAACGCCAAGGTAGTGGACACGGGGGATTTTCTAACCACGCGAGTCTCCTCTTGTCGCACGGGCCCTGCCAATCAGAGGCTGGGACTACTCTTCACGGACGAGTGGAGCGGCAGCGAAGCGACGGTCTGCGGACCGTGTAGTTAGTTAGTCAACGAATTTCGGAACCAACAGGTCGAGAAGCGCTCGCCTGTTTTGAACTCGAGACTAAGCGTGGTCATCGAGACACGCCTCCGTTCCAGTGTAATCTTTCGATATTTAAAGAAAATTATTAAAATAAATCAGAGTCATTCTCCAGTGCCAATTTATTCAGAATAGTTTTCTTTCGACGCCTAACCGCTTCCTGGGCCCTCGCATTTTTCTTCAAAGGGAACACCGAGCTTCAACGTCCCTTCGAGGTCGAACCTCAGCCGCCGCTCATCACTACGAAGAGGATAAGTTGTTCCTCTTTCACTGTGCCTTTCTGCTACTCTCTTCTTCTCTCAAATTTCTTTAAGTGTCTTTATATTTTGTTTATTTATTCTTTTATTGCTCGAACTGTTTGTCGGTATCTCTTTGGAGCTCCTCACCGGTATCGTCTCCCAGCGTCCCTCATAGGGGCGGGGGCGGCGTCGATTTGGCCGGGAGGTTGTGCCAGGTTGTACCGACCTAATTCAATATAATTTTGTTGTTATTGTCTATTGTGCTCGTATTTGTAGACACCCAACCCGGTGTACGTCACTGTACAACGTTACTCAGTGTCCCATTGTGGGCGGGAGATTAGACTTGGTAGTACGTAACCGAGGCTCTGCTGTCCTGTTTATTTGTTTATTTATATGTGTTGTGTTCCGTCCCCTCAACTCAGTGGTTTCGTGTATCGCGCTTCCCGGAGCGTCGGTGCTCGTCGTTGATTTAGCGTATCATCACCGGATTCCAGTGTTTGCGCCTAGGCTGCCCGGTCTGAACCCGGTTACAGCCCTTTTTACTTTATTTCATCACAGTTCAGCTAGTTTGCCCGGTCCGAGCCCGGTTATAGCTTCTGAATATTCTTTGCGCTCCAGGGTGTATATAGACTGCCTGGTCTGAACCCGGTCAAACCCCTTTTACTTTATTTAATCACAGTTCAGCTAGTTTGCCCGGTCCGAGCCGGTTATAGTCTTCGAATATTCTTTGCGTTCCAGGGTGTTTATAGACTGCCTGGTCTGAACCCGGTTACAGCTTTTCACTTTATTGCATCGCAGTTTATCTAGTTTGCCCGGTCCGAGCCCGGTTACCGCCCCCTTTCGCTTCTTTCCTTGCTACAAGATTCATATTTGCGGGTACGTAGTACTCGTCAACGAGTACCGGATGACTCGCGTTCGTCAAGCTCGTCCCCGCACCCTCGGGAAGGCCCCGGCCAAGATAGATTTGGCGACCTATCAAGCACGTAGGTCGCTGCTCGCGCCTCCGCCAGACACTCTCCCGCCGGGTCCGTCATCCGCTCCTGGACCCAAATATTACCGGAATCCGATCCGGAGCTTCCGGAAACGGGAAAAGAAGCGCCAGCAGAAAGCGTTACTTGCCCAGGCGCTAGCTTGTGGATTGGCTTCCGCCCCTATCCAGCCTTCTCTTCTCCCCGTAGTTCGCCCGCTCGGGGCCTCCGTACCGACGGAACTATCACCGTTTATTCCTCTTTCTCTATCACAGAGACCCGTTCAGTCGTTTGACATACCCGAATTATTCTTCTCCCCCTTAAAGGAGTTACCTTCCCCCGACACACTCTTCGCCAGTACGGACGAAGTTTTCGTCCCGACGTGCAGTTCCCCGGAGAAATTCTCCCCGATAAAACCCAGTCCCGCCGGTCGCGTAAAGCGGAACCTTTTCTCTCCTTAGGTTTGCAGGGTTACAGCCCTGGTACCGCCCAATCGGGATCACCTTAGGTTTGCCAGATTACAGCCCTGGTACCACCCAGGCCATACACTACCCCGGCATAAATTCTCTATACTGACCCCCCCTTTTTTTTTCTTTCTTTGAACTTTCCGTACCACCAGATGGGAAGTTAACATCTGCTATCTTTGAATCATATTCCTTCAATGAGTGAGAGCCTTTCGTACCTTTTGTAAGCGAATTTAGTCGTCGTACGAACGTTAAATTTAGAACTTGTCTCGTCGTTTCGGTAGACAAGTTCAAATTAATTGTATATCAATATTAGAAATGATTTAAATATAGACAAGTTCGATTTTTTGAGCAATTTTGTTAATATTAAAATAAATCAGTTTTATTATTTATTCTCAGTTACCTGTCCTTTAATGTACTTATCATCAAGAAGGTTTATAAACATTGCATCGTTTTTTATCACATAAACTTCTCTCACTCGCGAACATTTTTGGTCCTTCGAAAACCGGATAAAGTGAATCGTACTTTCTGGATAGTTCGCGAGTGCAATTAACATGTGTGCATCGTGATACAATGATATCAAGACAGTTTTTCACTCAGTGAACCCTCCCAGGATTATTTGGAGTGACAAAAGAGAATTGTTGTGAATTTTCTAGTGAAGTTCAAGGTACACAGGAATAACAAGCTTCATCCAAAGCATGCATGCAGCGAGGAAACCTAAAGGGAGTAATGTATATTAAATTTTTATCCTTTCATTGGTTTCGGCAGTTTGTTCTCAGCAATTGCGTAACGCTTCGAGTCAGTGTACGTAATTTCTCGGCACGCGTATACCCTTGGCAGCTGGTTACTGTTTACATCTGCCAATCACACGGGACGATTCGTGTTTTGAGTGAAATTTACGCAATAACTCTCGATAATTAACTTTACTTATATTTCGCAATGATTGTGGTGATTCATAGAATTTATTAATTCAGTTCGTAAATATTACTGAACACTTTCGAGTCGGACATTCCGATCACGTCACCTATCTCTTTTATTGTTTAACTATGATTAGCATCAATTTGTGTTAGTGTATTAGTCTCAAGTCAACAAATACACTTCGTAAGATTGCATTAATCAACTTTCGGGACGACGATTCAAACATTTTATTACCAGTGACAACATTGATGAGACATTTCGTTTAAACCTTTTAACTAATTTAATTATTTGTCGTGTCAGTAAAAAGTTCGGTCATTCAAAATGTCTAAAACACAAGCTGAGCTATGCCTTCTCGAGCAAGTAAAACTTGCTAGTCGAATCAAAAATTCGTTCCAATCGGTTCCTACAGTACACACGCGCGGTATGTTCCGGGCACGATTAGAGACGCTCGAAGCAAATTACTTGAAGTTCCAGCAACAGCATGTTGAGTTGTTGAAAGCGCCTTTGGAGGGAGAAGTCACATATTTTAAGGATGACATCTTCACCCAAACAGAAGAATGGTATCAAGTTGCTAAGGGCAAATTCTTCAATGCAATCGACGCTCTTGCCTCCGTGCAGACATCTAACTCTTCAACAAGCGTTAATCAGCATGTATCGTCATCTTCTTCAAGGTCGTTTCCAAAAATTACCTTACCAACGTTCTCTGGGAATTATACCGAACTCAGCCTCTGTCCTTGGAATTCCAGCAATCGTTTCATATGCTGGGCCTCTCTTGGAATCCTCAACGAGATGTGATAACTTTCGACGTCCAATTACCAGCCTGTCCAGATGTCATCACTAAACGTAGCGTTTTGAGTCAGATAGCTCAACTGTTCGATCCGCTAGGTCGGTTGAGTCCAGTTGTCATAACAGCTAAGATACTTATTCAAACTCTCTGGCTTTTAAAGATCTCCTGGGACGATCCTCTTCCGAACGAGGTTCGCCAACGCTGGCTTGCATATTAAGACGGTCTTCGTAACATATCCTCAATCGAAGTACCTCGTTGGATAAAATTCAGTTCATCTTCTGGTTCCTGTGAACTGCATGGATTCTCCGATGCTTCGGAGAGAGCCTTGAAACAGGTATCGCTACCACGCTTAGAACTGTGTGGAGCAGTTCTTCTCGTTCGACTTGTGCATCACGTTCAGCAAACACTTTTGTTGGATGTTCCCATTCATCTATGGTGTGATGCAACAGTCACGCTGGCCTGGATTCACGGACATCCCACAAAATGGAAGGCCTTCATAGCCAATAGACTTTCCGAAATCCAAACTACACTACCAACAGCAATTTGGCATCACATTTCTTCATCAAGTAACCCTGCTGATTGTGCTTCAAGAGGTCTCTCTGCCAAGGAGCTATCATCATTTTCTCTTTGGTGGCAAGGCCCAAATTGGTTGCTGTTTCCAGATCTTTGGCCAAGAATTCCATCATCAGTTAATTCTGAAGTGGATTTAGAAGAGCGAACATTAAAAGTTCATACTTCTAGTTGTGTTCCAGTTATGTGGGTGCTTCTCCATCGCTACTCTTCTTTGGATAAACTTGCACGAGCGACTGCCTGGTTACAACGATTTATCCAATATTATTTTCAGCAATCCTGTTCAAATGCATCATTTCTTTCACCTTCAGAACTTAAGCAAGCTCGCCTAGATTGGATTCGACACGAACAGCAGTTCTATTTTGAAGCAGACATCAAGGCTCTATCGTCAGGAAGGTCTCTTCCTTCTAAGAGCAAGTTAGGCCGTTTAACACCTTATTTAGATTCCCAACAACTGCTTCGTGTAAGAGGTAGGTTGAAGAATTCAGTCTTGGATCCTGATGAGAAACATCCTTTCATTCTCAGCTCTGAATCAACGCTGACGACTCTTCTTATTGATCATCATCATCGACGTTGCCTTCATGGTGGTGTCCAGCTCACTCTCGGAACCTTGAGGCAAACATACTGGATTCTACGTGGTCGATCGGTCGTGAGAGCCTTTATTCATCGATGTTTACCATGCCTACGACATCGAGCAGTAAAGCCTCAACAATTGATGGCAGACCTTCCAGCAATTCGCTCTACTCCGAGTCGACCGTTTCTACATACTGGCGTCGATGATGCTGGACCCGTTTACTTGCGAACAACTAAGTGTCGTGGTTATCGATCATATAAGGGCTACATCGCAGTCTTCGTTTGCTGTTCTACTCGAGCTGTCCATTTGGAAGCTGTCTCAGACTATACGGTTGATGCCTTTCTAGCTGCCTACTACAGATTCATTTCTCGACGTGGAATTTGTGCTACCTTGACCAGCGATCAAGGTACAAACTTCGTTGGAGCAGACCTCAAACTTAGAGCGATGTTTTCAGCAGCTTCAAAGGAGTCAACCCTTTTAGCTTCAAGTCTCGCTTCGTATGGCACAGAGTGGCGATTTAATCCACCAGGTGCGCCGCACTTTGGGGGAATTTGGGAAGCGGCAGTGAAGTCAGCGAAACACCACCTTCGGCGAGTCATCGGAGATACTACCCTTACATACGAAGAAATGAGCACATTTGTGGTTCAATTAGAGGCCTGTTTAAATTCAAGACCTCTTCAATCCATGTGCGATGATCCTGATGATCTTACGGCTCTTACGCCAGATCATTTTTTGATTGGAGAATCTCTCAACAGTATCCCTGAGCCAAGTTACATAGACATTGCCTCGAACCGCTTATCTCGATGGCAATTATTACAAAAAATGCGTTGGTGCCTCGCTTTTATCCGTGATGAAAATTCACCACCCACAAAGTGGCCTTTAGGTCGCGTCGTTGAGCTTCATCCCGGTTCTGATGGTCATGTGCGCGTTGTGTCTCTCCGCACTGCGAGTGGTTTGTTTAAACGCCCTATAGTAAAATTGTGTCTTTTACCAAGGGCGAAGGAAAATGTTTAGATCTCGTCTTAAAGTGCCGTGTACTTTCTTTTCGGCTCTGTTAGTTGAATGTTTAAATTTATTTATTTCTGTCTTGTTCTGTTAATGACAGTTTTAACCACTTATTTATCAGATCGTCGTTAGAAATTTGTAATCAGTTTTCTTCTTCAAATTTTTAATTTTTATTGTCATCAATTTCTTATTTCTTTTTGGAATGAACTGTGTGAATCTTTTTTAATTTTGTCCCAACAAAGCGGGCGGAATGTTCGGAATTGACTAATATAATTTATTAAGTGCATTGTTTTAATTTAATTTCACTTATCAACATCGACTTTTCATTTTAGACTTTAATTTCACATGTTTACATTTTAATGGAATTCTAATGTTAAAGTGTTATCGATTTCTTCTTTTATCCTTATTCTGCTATCGTTGAGTCATATTCCTTCAATGAGTGAGAGCCTTTCGTACCTTTTGTAAGCGAATTTAGTCGTCGTCCGAACGTTAAATTGAGAACTTGTCTCGTCGTTTCGGTAGACAAGTTCAAATTAATTGTATATCAATTTTAGAAATGATTTAAATATAGACAAGTTCGATTTTTTCAGCAATTTTGTTAATATTAAAATAATTCAGTTTTATTATTTATTCTCAGTGACCTGTCCTTTAATGTACTTATCATCAAGAAGGTTTATAAACATTGCATCGTTTTTTATCACATAAAATTCTCTCACTCGCGAACAGTCGTCGTTTGGCGTAAAATTGGAATATTTGAGTTCTGGGTAGCATCTGCGATGGATAAATCCATAACCGTTGGTCAATGAATGCTGGTAAAAGAACGCTTTCTTTCTATTAGTAACCAAAAAAAAGTGTGCCAAAGCTCGATTTGATCTGTTCATTTTTTCATGAGTGTTCATGTTAAGGACGGATAGAGTTCCTCTACGGGAGAGTTGTGTCACCACTTACTCCCCTTCTGATTGGTGCCGCAAAAGCGGAATCGGATGTTTTGAAATTAGCGCGACTTTCAAGTCAAATTTAATGTTCAGACACTGATTGAATAGTAAATAATAGTTTCCCACATGTTACAGTCAAAATGTACCAGCAATTGTGAAAAAATAAGGTACATTTCCGACTTTTATTACATTATTTATTGAAAATTAAAATCTTACCTCACAAACTGCTGATTTCGAGTGAGGTATCCAATGAGGTTCATGATACAAAACTAATCGTAGGTGGCAGCACCGAGCCGAGTACTAGACCCTCTGTCGGTGAGAGACGAAAAAAATGTGGTGCTAGGTGTACGGTTGCTTATAATTAAATATATGAGGGTAAATAATCTTTACATATATGTTTAGTGCTTATATACGAAGGTATTTTATACTTTCAGTGGAAATTATACATACAATGGGATATATGGTGAACTATAGAAACCTAACCTAACTTTGCATGTGACAGTCAGAAAACGATTTATCAACCTTTTACGAATTTTATATGATAAATATTGATAAAAAAGTTTGAAAAATATATTTTGTTATTTTTACAAGGTATAAATGGCACTTTATACTTACTAACAAAATTTCTTTTCTTGAAATTCGTATCTCATTGACAGAGGGTCTAGTACTCGGCTCGGTGCTGCCACCTGAGATTAGTTTTGCAGCATGAACCTCATAATCTCGATTCATACTCTCCATCCATAATTGCTTAAGCTTAGGATCGTTTGGGATTTGTCTGAAGTAAAAACCTTGGCTAGAACTATTACGGCAGTAGAGAATGCAACACGACACTATTGTTTTTTCATTAAAAAAGTGTATTTTCATAACAAACACTGCATGAAAATATATGACACATAACCTTTTCTTAAAGTTTTGCTTCTTTTTTGTTTTTGTTTTTGGCTTTTTGATTAAAGTTTTGCTGAGTGAGACATCTAGAATACTTTAAATGTTTCGCGCTTCGCTACGTATTTCCGATTCCGGTTTCGAGTCTGCTAGTGGAGGGGGTAACGTGACACAACTCTCCCTAGAGGAACTCTAGGGACGGACAGACAGACAGACGCCATGATCAAAGAATGTAAAAATTTAAACTCAATTGTTTTTTCGGTCGAGTATAGAACTTGAGAAAGAATGTTAAATACCAATTATATTTCTACATTAATTCCGAGATTAATTTTTTTTAATATCTCTTTTTTCAGGTGTGATATGTAATTTTAATCCCATGTAACCTATGTAATCTCTATATTCTTGCATAATCCTATGTAATCTTGTGTAATCTCCTGTAATCACATATAATATTGTATAATCCCATGTAATATTGTGCAATCTTACGTAATCTTGTACAATCCCATGTCATCTTTTGTAATATTATGTAATCCTTTAATCTAGTGTACACGGTAGTAGGTAACCCCTCAATTTCAACAAAGCAGTTGAATTTTCAACCAAAAAATACAATTTTTAACTAAAAATATAGTCGTCAGAAGGGAGGAACTACAAAAAAAAGAAATGGAAATACAAGGCAAATAAATTATTGACACGAATATTATATGAGGGTGGCCAAAAGTTTTTCAAAATTCCCTAATTTTCCAAACCAATTTTTCATTTTCACTGACCATTAGGCCATGAGTATTCAAAGGCCATAATCTTAAATCTTGCAACATTTTTAACATAGGACCTTCTATAAATAGAATAAAACAATTTAAAATTTTCACATTTATTATCCCCCTGGCGGACCGAACGAACGGAGCGGATACGCTACAGCGTATCCTTATAGTATCCACATCGTATCCTCTCCGTATCATGCAAGAAAAACTCATTTAAAAAGAAAGATAAACATTTCACTTGTTGAAATTCGGATTCTACGTGAAATTTTGCGTTAAAAGGTCACAGAGTAATCGCAATAGTTTTTCTTGCAACATAAAAAACTTGAAAAAAAATAATGCTTATCGATGACGTGGGCTGAAGGCGACTTCAAACGCATCGTCGTTCAGTAGCAGTTAATAGGCGTTATCCGTCGACGATGCGTTTGAAGTCGCCTTCAGCCCACGTTATCGATAAGTATTATATTTTTTAAAAGTTTTTAATATTGCAAGAAAAACTATTGCGATTACTCCGTGACCTTTTAACGCAAAATTTCACGTAGAATCCGAATTTCAACAAGTGAAATGTTCATCTTTCTTTTTAAATGAGTTTTTCTTGCATGATACGGAGAGGATACGATGTGGATACAATAAGGATACGCTGTAGCGTATCCGCTCCCTGATTTCCAGGTTTTCCCTCACCTTCGACAACCCTGATTGTTATAATTGATAACAAATCAGTATTTTATCCACTTTGAGAAGATATAAGCCTATACCTACAAATGTAACTTGCTGTTTAAAGGAATATCCGGCGAAAGCTTCATTAAAACCAAACTTTTATCCACATGTTTATCCGGCTAATCCTATAGCAGCGCTATACATGGATTCTAAGATTGCCGACAGAAAATTATTATTTCGAGTTTTCATAGAAACAAAAAGTCAAGTAATTTTTATTCTCATTATTCATTAGTTTAATACACTATAAACAAGAATGTAGACGTGTCGAAACGAAATCGGCAAAGAGCGGGTAGAAAGTATAACAAAATTAATAGGTTATGTTCGCACAAAAGTTGGTCTAATATATTGACTTAATGTACTTGTATATTTACTTTTCCTGATGTCGAAAAAGATGATTTTCACTAGGGAAAATATTCCACTAAACTATGAACATTCAGTGTATGCAATGAAATTTGTATCAAACATCTAATCCTTTTACAAATCTCACAATTACTGGAATTAATCGCTTGCTGATAAAGCCTAGTACGGATTGAAGCATGATATGGCTTCATGATCCTGATATGGCTTGAAGTGCACTTCACCACGTCAGTATAGTTGAAAAGTTGCTCAGTTCGGGTTGTTTCGGAAACATTCGGTACAGTTCACGACTGAATATCGATTACTTAATGGCGGGAAATTAAAAAAAGTAACAGGTGGCCGTTTTAATCAAAGAAAAAATTATCGGTTATTACCCGGCTCGCAATAATTTTTCAGTCAAAGAAATTAAAAAATTCGAAATCTTAAAACAAAGTTTTGTTTTCAATTGAAGTAATAAAAACTGAACTGCAAATGAAAGCACAAAAAGCTCAAAAAATACATATAAATCCACCCTATCATTATCAATGCTCTAAATTGAAAAATGAATCAATAAATTAGTAAATTTTCAAAATTATATCATTTGGAGCAATTTTAGGTTAAAAACATTAAAATATATGCATAACATTTTTTTTTTAAATTTGTTATGAAACTTTTCACAATTCTTAAAAATCTTTCTCAATTTTTTGTAAAATTATTAAAATTATTTTTATTTCAAGTACTAGTTTCAAATTAATGGTTGTTCACTTGTTATTTATACATCAAAACTTGTATTTGTTTTCAAATATTTTTGAATATGCTCTTAAAATTCTTAAAAAATCAAAAT
Organism: Andricus curvator; assembly: GCA_932195095.1. Lineage (NCBI taxonomy): Eukaryota > Metazoa > Arthropoda > Insecta > Hymenoptera > Cynipidae > Andricus > Andricus curvator. Next base: position 40,904 of record CAKNYM010051497.1, read on the forward strand.
TTTATTTTAAAATCTTAAAAGTGTACTTTTTGTTTCGAAATTTTTGAAATCTTCACAAATTTTTAACTATTTAAAAAAAATTTTTAAACTTTGAAATATTTTTTAAAATTATTTAATTTTTATCTAAAAAATTCTACAAAATTAAAACAAAAATGCCTTAAAATCTTCCAGATTCTTTTCTGGAAATTTTGGAAATCTTTTGAAATCCTGTAAAATACTCTCTTAAAATTAATTTTTTGTTCGAAATCTGCTAAATCTACATTTTCTTTCCAATTATTTAAATCACTGAAAGTTTAAAATTAATTTTGAATCTTGTCAAAACTTCTAAATATCTCTTAAACTTACTACATTTTTTACTAAATTAATAAGTGTCTAACTGTTATTTATATAGCAAAATTTAATAATTTCACTTACAAATTAAAATAATTTCTTATTTTGGAAAAATAACTTAAAATTTTCTCGGGAATCTCAAGAAAATTTTTGTATTATCCTAAAACCTTTCGAAATCCTTCAAAAGTTTCAAAATTTTATTTAAAAATCTTCAAAAATTAACATTTTGTTTTAAATATTTTAAATTTTGTTAAATTCTTAATCATTTTAGAAATTTTTTCAAAACATCTAAATTTCTTTGAAAATAATTTAATTTTTTTCTTAAAAAATTGCTTTTTTGTTGGGGACGTGAAAGTACACCACATCTGGGAGGTCACTGAAAATGTAGAACTGTCACCCATTCCCCTAGCAGAAATCAAGTCCAAGATAGTGGGTCTAGATTTTAAACAAAAGCAGTACACGGAAAAAATTTATCCGTAAAAAAGTCACGAACTAGTAGCTAGGTCTCGGATATGAGAAAAATTCATTGGATATTTATGTATTTTCGTAAATAATCTGTGAACTTTGAGAAAGATTGACGAACTCGATATGAAAATTCTAAAACGGTTCCTCACTTTTGTTTTACGTGAATAATTAGAAAAATATTACGAGTGATTGGGAAAAGATTCTCAGAGCACTCACGAGCTTGCTCGACAAATCTGGGAACTAGGAAGTAGGTTCGCCTGTACGTGGCCCGCACACATGCTCACCCAAACGCGCGGTGCTTGCGTGTGCTCGTATGTGTGCTTCGAGCTCGTCGGATGAGTGGTTAGAAGTTTTATAATAGACTGTAAAGAAGATTTTTTCAATTGGCATTAGGGTCGTTATTATTTATTTGTGTTCTGCAATCAATTTTTAAGAATTATATAATTTTTCTTTTTAAATTAAATTAAATTTTGGATTATTTTTGTTTCGTCCTGGACTGACTCATCGGACTCTTCAGTAAGGCTATATGAATCAGTCCTGCCTTAGACAATACATTTTATAATTTATGCATTTAACGGTTTAAATGACCTAAATTAATTATAATGTGTAATTTTTTCAAAAATTGCTATGTTTGTAAATTTTGCAGTTTAAACATAATGCAATTTCAACCGCGGATAGGGGTTGAAACTTATTTAATTTTATTCTTCAAACCGCAAACAAATTTTGTTTTTAAATTAATTTTTAATAATAATATTCCGGCCACGGATAGGGGCCAAAACTGAGTCAGAAAATCAAAAATCATTATATTGATAACGAATTTGTATCAATATTTATGAATCAACTAAATAATTTTTAAAAACTTATCCTTCGTAACTTTCCTTCCATCTCCCTTTCCTCCAATACTTCCATTCCTATATATTATTATGGTTACATCTGCGTAGATGGAGGCTTGGTTCGGACGACACTAAGTAATCACATAATATAACTTTTGAAACATTGACACAACTTAAGACACCTTTTTTTTTCTTTTCATAATTTTCATGAAAACAAAATTTAAAATATTTTAAGAATTAGGAGAAATTTTTATTATTGGGTTCGAGAATGACCCTTCAGGTCTGAGACCGCCAAGAGACTAACACGTTTTTTCGAGTTTACCAGATACCTATTTTGTTTGGCCTCGATGGCTGCGCGTGTTTACGCACTCCTGGTTTATGTTTAGAAACTGGTAAGTCAGCAGTCTTTGAGGGTTCGAATCTTCTGAGTTGCGAATTTATAAATTAATACAAATTAAATCTCACAAATAAAATTTTTCCTCTTTATATTTCAGTCTGAAAATTTCAGGAACTGTTCGTAGGAAATTCGAACTGTTCGTAAGAAACTTCGAAATTTATCCATATATTTTTCATAGAAATAAGGATGTAATGTTTCATTTTTTTATCTCGTATCCGAGACCTAGCTACAAGTTCGTGACTTTTTCACGGATAAATTTTTTCCGTGTATGTCTGCATAATGCCTAACAACATTGGAGGACAGTAGTTTTTAATACAACTGTTTTTACTTTATTCAATTATGCTTAATTCTTTTATCACCTTTCTCCCGATTGCTAATTATTGAATTTTATTTTATTTTTCTTATTTATAAAATAGTATTTATGAAATTTTATGTTTATATGAAGTATTGTAAGTAATTCCTTTAAAGAAATTGAATATGTATGCTTCATTACTAACTTTTAATTACAGTTTTATATCATACATAAAGGTAAAGTTCATTATATACATTTCGATTAGATAAAACATAATTGTTATTATTTAAAAATTAATATTTATTGATCAAATTAATTTCCATTAATTGCATTATTTTTTAGATTATTTTATCTTACTTTATTGACATTATTTTTAATAAATCTAAAAAAACTAATTTTAAAATTCACTCATCAGAACGTATTAAATTTACATCAAATTTTAAGTTTCTCTAATTTTCAACCATACGAAAGTGATTAAATTGACTTCAATTTCCGAGTTTTCTGTATCGAATTAAATAATATTCATTTGTTTGCAATTTGTACTTGCAAGATGATATTAAACTGGTCTCAATTTCCGAGTTTTCTGTATCGAATTGAATAAAATTCATTTGTTCGCAATTTGTACTTGCCAGATGGTATTAAATTGACATCAATTTCCGAGTTTTCTGTATCGAATTGAATAAAATTAATTTGTTCGCAATTTGTACGTGCCAGATGGTATAAAATTGACTTCAATTTTCGCGGTCGGCTGACGTAATTCAATGACATTGGTTTGCTCCCAATTATCACTCGCCGGAGAGAATTAAGTTGTCTTCAATATTCAAGTTTGGCTTACGGTATCAAGCAGTATTAACTTGATTTCAATTTTTATCTTCCAATTATAATTAAAATGTATACATTTGTTAGCTGAAATAATCATCACATTAAATGGGATTGAAATGCGACACAATTTAATCACGATAAAAGAAATTAAAACGTATATTTCAAAAACGGAATTGATAAGGTATTCAAAACGTTTGAAATTCGGTGATATTTGTTCGCAAATTATTGAAATTCAATTCACACCTTCTTACCGGGTTATTATTTATTACTTTATATTTTGAAAATCAATTTTGAAATACAAAATAGTTATATTGTGGTATTTTTTTTTGCAACTCATAAGCTATAATATAGTTTCTGTTGTCACCTTTTATGTAATTATAACAGTTAAACATAACTTCACAACTTAAATGATATTTCAATTCAATAGGTCATTAAATATTTCCAACGGCAATTCTTCAGGTGTCAATAGGACATTTCACTGTCGATTATACTGAAGTCTTATAAAAAAGAAAAGATCAATCGGTGGAATCATGGCTGGTGTTGCTACATTCCATTTTACTCTTCCACCCGGAATGTCCACACTTATAGCCAATGCCTGGTGATGCTCCAATCCGTTTGACAACCATCCACTTTCCAGCATTGCTTGGATGCACATATAGCACCCACCGGCCGGCCTTTTATTGAATACTGGAGCATTGCACCCAGGACAAAGTTTCTGCACTGTCAACTCAACTGCTAAGGTATAATGTAGCTCGTAAGTTTGCCAATCATTTCCTACGGGTAGCAAGCCCTGCTGAGCGCAAACTTGGCACCGCTAAGTCCATCCGACTTCTAGTGGAGGCAGCGTAGACCAAAAAAGTATGTTATCTCACATTGGTCTGAAAAAGCTCGGATTTGAATAGTTTTTTTTCTGAAATGTTCTAAATTGGAAGTACTAAAAGGTTTATAGTTTAAAAATTCCCGCTCGAAATGCAAAATTGCAAAAAATCAAAAAATACCTGAAATTTGAGAAAAAAAATGTTGAACGTAATTGATTGATTATATTTACTTAAAAATGAAAAATAATAATTAATTATCAAAAGTAATTAATAATTAGATATTTAATTAGGATTGTATTAATTGAAAAATAAAAAAAAAATAAAAAAAATACCTGAAATTTAAGAAAAAAGAGCTGAACGTAATGGCTTCTTTTTTTTGTCTAAGAATGAAAAATTAATAATTAATTAATAAAAATAATTAATAATTAGATATTTTATTATGATTTTATCAATTGCCAAATTGAAAAAATCCAAAATTACCTTAAATTTGAGAACATTATTTTAACTTGAATGATTTTTTTTTCTTACGAATGAAGAATAAAGACTAATTAAGAAAAATAATAAATAATAAGATATTCCATTGAGATTTTATTGATAACAATTCACACAAATTCAAAGTGAAATATTGTACATGAAAAAAATCTCTGCAAAAAATGTAGGAATGTGATATAAATTGCTATATTACTTCCGTATTTCTTCAATAATCTTGCCCTAATTGTTCTATTGTCTGGAATATAAAAAAAAATTGTTTCATATTTTTTATAAATAAAAATTCTTTCAAAAATTACCAAATATAATTGAAAAATTTCTTATCATGTCCATTTTCTATATATATATTATATACAATATAGAGTCGGGCATATTTCATGACACAAGTGAGTGATTACAAACTGTTTAAATAATTGAGAATAATTTCAAAGAAAGTATGTCACTGTTAACATTCTTTAATTGTATACATAAATTTTTGATTTATTTCCTACAATATTAGCGAGAAAAAATTAAAATTGTTTAAATAATTCCCAAATGTGTATTATCATTTATATTTTATATTGATATATAATATCATTTATGACGACACAGAGTAACGTTTCACGATTTGCGGGAGCAAAAATGCTGTTTAAACAAATTATAATTGTTTAAATTGTGAAATGTTTTCTTTAGCCTGCTGCTCACACAACTCAGTACAGCCTGATGGGGACAAAAATTATTTGAATTTTTTTTTATAAATAAAAAATGGTAATTTTATACATTATTTTCTCTCACAGGTCCGTCTTTTTTTGGGGCACGCCGCAATTACATAAGGGTTATTTCATGAGAGGTTCATTTTTTTAAAGTGTTATTTCAATAGTATAGCAGAACTCAGAATGGACTCAAAAGTACTTTGTTCTTTTTCTTTTTTAATAAACTGCACAAAACTTATATAGGTCTCAAAATATCGTATACACATTGTAGAGAAAGCAATTAGTCCCTTTCAAAAGGATTTTCTCGTAAACGGCTACTTTTTTTCAACAAATTTTTTTATGATTCAATAGAACCAAATAACACGTCGAGATCATTTTATGATTTTTATTTGAAATTAAAAAAAAAAAGTTATGCAGTTTTTTATATATCCACTCTGGCATTTTTTGGGACCCATCGTTCCTTTGAAAAGGATTTTCTCCGAGGTGGTTGCTTTTTTTTAGGCGATCTTTTCACGAATCAATAGGGGAAAATAATCGCTCGAAAGGATTTTTTAGTCTGGACAAAAAATTCAAATTTGCAAAAGTTATGCAGATTTTTCAGTGTCAAGCGCGGCGTTTTTTGGGAAACGTCGCTACTTTGACAACGATTTTCTCTGAAACGGGTGCTTTTTTAAATATTTTTTTCTTATCATTTGTTGTACCCTAATAGTACTTTAAGACTGTCAATTAATTGTTTTTTTTTCAATTAAATGGGCAAAAGTTAAACAGAATTTTGTCCCTCCTGTGACATCCTCATTTTCTCACTTACGCCCTTGTACCGTGTCTGGGACATTTCGCCCGCCATAAATTTTGAAATAATTCATAAATAATTAATCGCGTACTTATTTTTATTATTTTCATTGGAGTATATTATTATTGCAGTATATTTACCTTGTATTGTAAATCCATTCCAGGGTCGAAAACGTGGTTTTCGTATACCTGAGCGAGAGCGCTATACCTAAGCGCGCGGAACACCTGCCCATTTTCCACTTTTCCGCCACTTTTTCCATAAAATTTCCTTGTGTCCGCTTAGCCCGACGCTTTTTGCGATTTTAATTGCGGATATGGAAAGTAAGCTGGAGGTCGGAGTGGTAGGAGGAGTCAGGATAGGAGGGGTTAGAATTTGGTCGCTAGCGTATGCAGATGACATAGTGTTGTTGGCAAAAAGCGAGGAGGCCTTAAAGGAAATGATGAAGAGGTTGAGAAAATACCTGGATAAGAATAGGTTAGAACTGAATGCGGAAAAGTCCAAGGTTATGGTTTTCAGAAAAGGAGGTGGAAGGGATAAGGAAGGGGAGTGGAAGTGGAAGGGAAAGGCGGTGCAGGCGGTGAAAGAGTTTGTGTACCTGGGCTTCTTGTTTCGGAGGAATGGCGGAGTGGGTGGTCACATAAAAGAGAGAGTGAGGAGGGCAAATGTGGTGATGAGGCAGGTGTGGGGGTTGGGAAAGAAGTTATTCGCGGATGATTTTGGGAGGAGAATGAAATTGTTTGACTCACTAGTGATGAGTGTACTATTGTATGGAGTAGAGGTGTGGGGGTGGAAGGAAAGCGAAGAGGTAAATAGGATACAGGAGAGGTATGTAAAGTGGACACTGGGGTTGGCAAGGAACACGCCTAATTATATTGTCAGGAGGGAGACGGGGAGAACGAGTGTAGGGATTCTAGCGGGGAGTCGAGCGTGTAAATATGAGGAGAAATTTTTGGAAGAGGGGGGAAGTAAGCTGGTTAGGGAGTGTTGGTGGGAGAAGGAGAACAGGAGAGGGGGTGGGAAGATGGAGGTTGAAAGAGAAAGTTATTTTAGAACGAATGGACTGCATATTGATGAATTGAGAAGGATGCATGAGGAAGGAAGGAAGGTATATGAGTTGGTTAAGAAAAACAGCATGGAGAGAGAGAAGACAGCAGGGGAAGAAAGAATAAGAGAGACAAGGTTTAATGGGAACTACGTGTGGATTATGCCAAGGGCGAGAGCGCAATATTTGTGTGAGAAAGGAGAGAAAGGAAGTCAGGAGCTTATAGCGAGGATGAGATGTGGGTGCATGGAGGGTTTCAATAGGTTTTGGCTCGATAGGGAAAAGAGGATGTGTGAACTATGTGGGAAGGGGGAGGCAAGAGTGGAGCACTGGTTGGAGGAGTGCGTGGAGGTGGAAAGGAGTGGGATAAGCATGGAGGTATTGATGCATGAAAGGGGGGACAAAAGGGCAGTAGCATGGGTGAAGGGAGTATTGGATAAGATGGAGAAGAAGAGAAGGAAGGAGGAAGAGGAATGGAGAAGGAAAGATTGTAAATAGAGGAGGAAGTAAATATAAGTAATTGTAAATATTGTAAATAGTAGATAAGTATTAGGTATTAGTCGCGGAGGCAGAGTATGGTAATGCGAGGCAAGCAAGAAAGTAGGGACATGCGAGCGAGGCGAGGCGAAGCGAGGAAGGCAATGCGATAAGAGCGAGCGGCGTTAGATATAAGGTGTGGAAGGATGTTAGTTTTAAGGCTTAGTTGTAAGAAAATTCTGTAAAAAAAAATGGAAGTGTAAGCAAGTCAATTTTTTAAGGCCAGCAGGCTAAAAAATAAACGTTTATCCCCATAAAATTTCCTTCCCAACAAAGGTCCTATACATTATACTATAATATAAGGTATTTCGGTACTCATTTCTGAACATTATCTCGTACATAAACGATATTTCTTTACAGAAAATTTCCTAATTAACGTAAACCTGAAAATATCTTAAATAAACAATTTGCGGGAATTTTAAACATGTAAACATTTCATTATTTTACATGTTTAGTATGTAAAACAAAAATCAAGCAAATCCGAACTTTTTCGGTCCAATGCAAGATAAATACCTAACGTGCCTCCACTATTCATCCGTAGGGAAAACTAAGGCATAACAGTGCCGCACTTGCGCATCTTCTTCTCCTATGCGCTGGAGATTGCGCTAGGAAAGAAAAATTTATTTTTCATTCTTATTTATTATTATTATTATTTTAATAATTTTTTTTAACTTTTGGAACCAATTTCAAATAAATAAAATTAATATTTTAGTTACTAAAATTTAGTTTAAATTAAATAAGCAGATATTACGATTCCGGTATTTTATATATATATATATATATATATATATATATATATATATATACCATTAAACCATTTCCCTTTCAGGGTAGGCGTGACACTACCCGATTCGGGTAGTGTTTCTAGGTTTTTCTTGTAGTTATAAATAACTACAAGTGTGGGCTCACCACACCCACGATGTGCCAACAGCACTCATGTCAGTATTCTTGAATGGTCACTCATCCAAGTACTAACCGCGTCCAACGCTGCTTAACTTTAGTGATCTGACGAGAACTGGGTTTTTCAGCGTGGTATGGCCGTTGGCATTTTAATCTGCTATAATATCTTAATTGACAAAAATTTTTTAAATTTTTATTATTTTTTCAAAATAGTAAATTTTTCTGATTCAATTTATATTTGCCAGAATTTGAAAAATATATATATTCAGAGAAATTAACATTATAATTGGAGAAAAAAAATGTATTTTTATTTAAATTAAACAAATAGAATTAATTTTGGATTTTCCAAGACTCCTTCCCAATAAAATTTTAAACAAATTCTATAAGAGCTTACCTGAAGTTCAGGGTTATTCTCGTCCTGATTATAAGCTCTTATGCCTAACACCCTCGCAACCCTAATAGCACCGAAACATGGGTCAAGCTTGGGTGAATGTTTTGTACAAGTCTCCCAATGTTGGTCCAAAGCTTGTGTCAAGCTTGGGTGAGAATTGTTATGGCCACTTTTCACAAGTTTGGCCGGTATTTTGACGCGTTTATTACGCCAGCGTTCCGAGAGATGTCGCTGCGGTCTAAAGCCTTCTGGTGGTATAGAAGCGCACTGTAATCAAAATCTTTATTATCTACTGAGTTTAAAGTATCGATGCCGCTGATCAATAGATGACATGGTTGGAAAATAGTATTGGGTATATGGGTGTATTGGTATAGAGTATATAGGTACAAATTAGATAGGTATATAGGTGTAAAGTAGATAGGTATATAGGTGTTAGGTATATATGTTTTAGATTGATCTGGAATTCTCGTGTCATTTATTCAAATGACACGTTTATTCCGCAACACTGCTCCGACCCAGGTTGCTGATCAATCTCTCTAGCGATCACCCCAAGTGAAGAGCCTCACAAAATTGTTATGTATGGTTCCCCACTTGGGCCCATTAGAATCCAAGGTCTTTGTTTCAGGCTTCATTCATTCATACTACATTCATACTACTCTAGCTTCCTTCACGTCCATGCATTTTTTCATGCAAGCTCTTGTGTTTCTATGGCTTCTTACGTCTCTTCGGATTAATGTCTCATTTACCGATTCTAACCATTCTTTCGGCGGTCTACCTCTAGGCATTTTGCCATAAAGAGTATATAACTTTTCCACCTGGGTGGTTTCTTCCAGTTCCTACGTCCATATGGCGATAGCTTCTTTATATGTATTTTGAAAACTATTTTCATGGAATTTTTTTTAAATACAATGTACGAACACTTTCCTCTTGTTTTTCCTTCGTATCAGAGAGGCAAAAAAGTAAAAAAAATTGACATTCTTGATATATGTCTGAAAATCACATTTTTTCGAAAATCCTAAAATATAGATACGACGGTTAAATAACGGCACTTTGCCTGCAACTTTCGGCTGTACTTATGCCAGTTATTCAACTTTCTTATCTATTTTTGGTAAAAAATGTTATTTTTTGAAATATCGCGAATGTCCGATTTTTCATATTCTTAGTACCTGCTCTTTGGTATGCAATGGGAAAGCTGAAAAATGCAACAAATTGTTCTTATAATTTTTATTCAATATACTCTCAAGAACTTTTATTTACAATGTTTCATGTACTAAGATTCTTATGCTGCTTACATAATGTGATCACTAAGTATTACTGTCTCAACAATGTGCTATTTCAATGAATTAATTAAGAAAATTGTATTTATTAATCAATTTATTTTGACAGCGTATACATGTTACATTAGGGTGGTTACATTTAGAGGTGGCGCCAGCCCCATGAAGTTTAATGCGTATTTCCAATAAGAAACAAGGACGCTTCTGTCAATTTCACACAAAATCGTCGATATGAGTTGAGTCGAGTTGAAACTCAACATTTGTCTATATTTGAATGAATTTCCTTAGGTCTTAGGTCAACATTTGTCTTTACATATAGCCATGGAATATGAATTAAGTATTACTTTTCAACTATCACCCCCATAAGTCTGTTTGATAGGGTCCCGAAAAACCCCCACAGGTGAAAAATGGGTTTTGCGTGTTTTCGGCGCCAGTTACGACTGTTTTGCTTTTTTTCATTGCGAACAGCAATTTCCTCTTAAATTAGAGATAGGAAGACTGTTGGTTTTTTCACAAATTTTCTACTTTTTGTCCAATTTCCAATTAGAATGCGGTGATACTCGATTGATTAACGTTCACAAACATAATTTCCTACACAAATTATTATTATTGTTAATGATATTCTATTAGAAGAATGCTAGAAAAATGAAGTTTTGTCGAAAATTTTCCACTTGTTGTCCAATTTTCAATAAAAGTGAGTTGAATGATTGAGTGGTGTTCAAAAAAGTAATTGTTTAAAAAATTTATTATTACTTTTCATGATATTCAATTTCAATAATGCTAGAAAGTTGCGGTTTTTCTGATTTTTTCAACTATTTGTCCACTGCTCGCTTGGAGTGAATTAAAAATTAATTCCATTGAGCAAAAATAATTATTTAAATAAGTTATTAGTGTCTACTTATATCTTCTTCGTTGTTAATTCGAGATAGTTGCGGTTTCTTCTGAAATTTTCAACCAGTTACCCACTTTTTACTTCATGAAGTAATAAACGAAGCAAGTTAACAAACACAGTTGTTTATACAATTCAGTATTGTTTATAACTATCTTCTCTTATATCAGTGCTAAAAAGTTGCGGTTTTTTCTGAACTCGTAAACTTTTTGTCCAGGTGTCACTTGGTGGGGTCGTAATATTGATGCGAGTTAACGACCGTGCTTACATGAACAATTGATTACTGTTTGGAACTATCTTCTCTTATGGTAATGTCAGGTAGTTGCTTTTTTCTGCAGTTCTTAGTTTTACATGTAAAAGTTAATTAAAATATGTTTCTCTATGTTGGTTATTTATCATTTATTTATAGCTTTTATTATTACCTCACTATGTGAAAAGTGGGCGAAAAGTTGAACAATTCAAAAAAAAGCAACTGTCGAGTATTACAATGGATGCAGATTGTTATTAACAATAATAATAATTTTTGAAAACAATTATTGTTGCTCAATATCATTAAGTATTAAGTCATTCCAATTGAAAAATAGACAAACAGATGAAAGTATCGCAAAAAACTGCAACCTTGTAACTTTAAGCAAAGAAAGTATTCTTAACAATGTTAAAAAATGGTTTGATTAATTATTATTGTTAACTTGAATTAATTATTACTTCGCTGCGATTGAAAAGTGAAAAAAGAGTTAAAAGTTTCAGAAAAAACCACAACTATCCACTATTACCACCGAACAAGATAGCTAAAAAACAATGATGATTTGTTTAAACAATTATTCTTGCTAAAATAAATTGAATATCAACTTACTCCAAGTGAAAAGTGCACAAAAAGTAAAAAATCGCGATTTCTATCGTTTTTTAAACACAATATGATTGATAATGAGTAAATTGTTTAAACCATTATTTTTGTTCAAGTTGATAATCTATTACTTCACTCCACTTGGAAATTGGACGAAAACAGGGAACTTGTTGAAAAAACCGCGACTTTCTGTCTCTATTTGAAGAGGAAATTGCTAAAATCAACGATAAATTGTTTGAACAATCCATTATACATTTAATTATCAGTTTCGCATTACAAGAAAACGCGAAAAAGTCCTAACTGGAACCGAAAACTCGCAAAAACCATCTTTGTAACTTATGGTTTTTTTTGGGACCCTATCAAACATACTTGGGAGGGGGGGGCTATAGTTGAAAAGTAATACTTTGTTCATATTACACGGCTATTTGTAAAGATAAATGTTGCATTTCAACTCGATTCAGCTAATGTTGACGATTCTGATTAAAATTGACAGAAACGTCTTTTTTTTTCTTATGGAAAATACGTGGTAAATGTTTGTAGACCACCTTAATGTTACATGCATTCATAAAAAATTCAAACTCAATAAATTACACATTCATTCTCGTCATTCAAAGGTTATACATTACACAAGCCTACATTAGCATGGACGAAATTATTTTTGAAAAAGGTACTTTTTGCATTTGTCTCCAACACATTTATGCATGTACCGCATACTTTTTCTTCAAAATTTAAATCCATGAAAAAATGATACATCAATCGCAAGCGTATTCCAGTTACAAACAGGGCAGCACTGTACAGTAACGAAAAAGTTCAGCAAAATCAGTTTTTTTTTCAATAGTTCAAAGCTCAAAGACCAATTTGCCAGCGACGGAATCCGCAGTGGGGGCGCGCTGAGTCTAACGAATGACAAAACAGTCAGTGAACTGCCCAGTATTGGCTGATCCACTCGTCCGTGTGCACTCACCAACTCGTCAAAACACAACATTCAACAAACGATAAAAAGTGACGTTTGCCGAATGATGAGTGACTTTCGGTATTTTTGGGCTGACAGATAACCCTTTGGGTCGTGTAATATTGAAAGTAAAACGTCTTCCATGTAACTGTCACTGATTATCGAGATTATGGTATGTTACGACGCTATGTGCAATATATTCATATATATGTGGCTACATGCCACAATGATTTTGTCCTGTAACTTTTATCACGATAATTATTTCTTATTATTTTTCGATGCTATTTCATACCTTTTTTTAACATCTGCAAGATGTGACAGTCAATGTCCATACAAATTTATAAAAGAACAGCCTTGTTTCAAACATATGTACTCCTTACAGTTTTATTGCGTCCTGCAAAGCAGAAGCAGAAAGTTCGTACTTGTACATTGCTTGCGCTAATAATTATAGGCATGCTTGTGGTACCTCAACTTTTGCCACGAATTATTAACCAAATGCTTCTCCTTAATCCATCATGTATACTGTGTCGTTTCCGCACCAGGTAGAAGGTGAAGAGCTTGTTGGCAAGTACGAGTCCTAAGTACTGACAGTACTGTGCTTAATATATCACAGTGCATGCCAGTGCACAGGCGTCGCAATGCTGAATTAAATTAAACGCAGGTTCACAACATTTACTGTCCCAGTGGTCGCATTTTTCTTATCTAGAAAGTATTATGCAAAACGGGACGTTAGATACATACCTGTAAACACAAATTCGTAGTAAAAAAATGTCGGTGACATTTTAATCAAAACAGATTACATTGCTAGAGATGCACTTCAAAACGAAAAAGACGTACTTCCTAAAGCAAATATGAATTTTCAACATAATACATGCATTCTCCATCAAATTGTTGAAATTGCAACTAAGAAGGGCCAATTTTCAACCAAGAATGCAAAACTTTCTTTTCCAGATAAACAAGTTTATTTCCAACAGAAATCAGTAGTATTTATTATAATTATTATTATACCATTAAGCCAAATCTCTTTCAGGGCAAGCGTGACTCACTCGGTAAGGAAAGGGAGTAATATGCGGGAGGGGTTATAGATTTTTAAATTGATCTACAATTCCCGTTTCTGGATGAAAATTAAATTTTTGTACAGAAGATTCGTCACTTGGCCTGAAGTGTCAACAATATAGGTGAACTTCGTTTTCTTTCATGACCGAAAAAAAATTATTTTTTGAAAAATCGGCTTTTTAGTTTTAAAATTCATTTTTGAATGAAATTTCATCTTTTTTGGTTAAAAACCTTTGTAGGTTGAAAATTCAATTAGTTTTTTTGCAAATTTAATTTTTCTCTTCAAAATTCAAGTATTTTGTTAAAAAGTCATTTTTTACAGTAGAAAAGTCTTTTTTTTAAATAAATACATAAATTTGCAAATTTTAAATTTGGATCTGAAATATTATTTTAATCCCTTAATAAAAGATTCTATGTTAAAAATATTACAAGATTAAAATGCTAGTATTTGAATGTTGATGGTCAGGAAAAATTAAAATCAGTCAAGGGAAAAACATAATATTCTAAAACTGAAACTTTCATCCTGCAAAGCATGTATTATCTTAAATACAAGAATAAATGTCCATTGCTTTCAAGTCCCATATTTTTTTATTTCTGTAAACGATAGATTACGTACAGTAAGAGGGTAGGGGGGGTAGAATTTTTTTGTTACGATTCGTTACAGGGGGAGGGGGAGAGGAGGTCCTGGAGAGGGCCTACAATCTGTTACCAGTTACGTACTTTAAGTGCGGCCACTTATATTCTTATAAGTTAAATAAATGGCCTTAACGTCACAGGTACACCTACAAGAATAATACTCGCCCCGTCGTACACTCATCACTCACGCAGAGTTTGCCCTTTTTTCTGGTGTTTTCATTTGGTAGAATCTAATATCTTATGTCACGGCAAGTTAGCCTTAGCGGCTGGGCGTCCTATCGTCGCCACACTCAGGTCTCATTTCCCCCGCTCTCATAATTTCCCTGGAAATTTCTGTACCGGCACGATTCCAGTTTCAAGGAACGCATGGTCGAATGAAACAGGCTCACTTTTCTCTCCCTCGAAAAAATAGTACGTTACTCTCTCTCCAACTTATGTACTTGTCTTTTCAATTCAAAGGTCTTCACTGAAATTTTTTTTTTTTAACCAAGTACATGTATTTGCTTGAATCCTATTTCTTAGCATCACGAAAATATTCTTTAACAGTAGTAACTGTGATTTGAACCAGACACATATCTTTTGTTGATCTAAAGAAATAAATTCTTTGGCTCAAAAGGTCTACATGCATTGAAATCTGATTAGTCGTTCAAAGAAATATTTATTTGATTCAATGAGTTCAATTCTTTTAATTCACTAGGACGCATTTCAACTAATTAATTTGTTCACACATGAATCAAGTCTTTAGGGGTTTTTTTTTGAAATTTTTTTCTTGAAAAATTCAGGAATACATTTTTCAGAAAATGGTGAAAGTAAATTTTGTATTTGTTTTCTTATTTAATTTTCATATTACGGCAAACAGCGAGAAAAGTGTCGACTTTTAAACTTTCATTTTTTATCTCCTACACGAAATTTTTCTTATACTTCCCGTCAACAACCGAAAAGAAACGTCATCTTTATTCTTCATTATAGATGGATAGACTGCTCGGTGGGTTCCTGTCACCACTACGTAGCGCGTCCTCAGGTTGCGTATAGAGGCACGGCCCGTAAGGCTGAACAGCCCCTAAGGTTAACTGCGAATACAAGAATAAGCAGTCGCGGACAGCCGATAGGAACCAGTCGTGAGTGTGGTGAGCCCAGCACTGGTAGAAAATAGGTACACGACAGCCATGGCTTGGGGGGACTCACCCATTCGCATTCATACGCAATGGGTGGGTTCTGGCAAGCTGAGGTGCAGCGTGTATCCACCTAGAAACTCAACACGAACCAAAACTAAAAATCTTGTAAGGGAAAAATCCTGCTGCCCCATTGGACACCGCAGCGATGACACTGCCCGCAAGGGATGTGTGGAATGATTCGCCTGCACAGGGCCAAAGGGGTATTGATTCCAGTAGGCGCGCTGCCTTACAGGGGGATGTTAGGATACGAGGATGAAACTGTTATGTGTCTGACGACAAATTGACACGGTCCTTGCAAAAGTCGGAAAGCTCCCATACTTAGACCCAGTGAGGTGTGGGGGTTATTACTTCTGGGACGGTGTACTCACCTACGATCGGAATAGGATCCTAACGTGCTGATTTCCACAAAATTACCATGGCTAACTTGCAACAACAAAAAACTACAGTAAAATATCTAAGGGCGGGAACTCTGAGCGCGCGTAGTCTAAATACTGGCGGATTTAGCGAACTCATTTTGATAGCAAAGAAATACGATACTGACTTAATAGTACTTCAAGAAACCTGCTGGCCGGGCGATTACGCGTCAATTTCTAAGGATAACTATACTTTTCACTATGTGGGAGCAAAAGGGGCACACACTGGGGACCGGTTTTCTTATTAATAAACGAATTTCGCAAGCGGTTATCGACATACAATTCATTAACGATCGGTTATCATACATCGTACTCAAGTGTAATTTCAGCAAACAGGTGTTAATCAACGTACACTGCCCCACCGAGGACAAAGACGAAGACACTACGGATCTTCTTTACGAAACAATCGAACAGGTTTTTGACAAGTTCTCAACGTATGACGCAAAAATAGTATTGGGAGATTTCAACGCGAAAATTGGAAAAGAACCGATGTATAGGCCTACAATAGGGTCGGAAAGTTTGCATGACGTCAGTAATAATAATGGGACTAGAGTAATAAACTTTGCAGCTTCAAAGAACCTCGTTGTCAAAAGCACATTTTTCAAGCATAAAAATATATATAAGGCCAACTGGACATCACCAGATGGTATCACTCACAATCAGATTCATCACGTTCTAATTGACAGAAGACGTCATACAAACATTCTCGACATAAGATCGTACAGGGGAGCGGATTTAAATTCAGACCACTTTCTCGTGATAGTAAAACTAAGATCTAGGCTAGCGTTAAGTAAGAAAACAAGCCGCACAGAGTTAACAGTTCGTTTCAATATAGATAAGTTTAAAACACCAACAGAAACATTAAATTATCAAGTTGAGATTTCTAATAGAACAGAGAGACGATAACGATAATTACGTGGAGGACTCGGAAACCCTGTGGAGCAATATGAAGAAGGCTATAAAGACAGCCGCGAAACTTACTATAGGTTTAAAGAACATAACCAAAAACAAACCATGGTTTGACGAAGAGTGCAAACTTTGGTTTGAAAAAGGTCGGAAGGCCAAACTAATTAGTTTACAAAATAAGTGCGATCAAACACATAAGAAGTATCTCGAGATTAGTAAAAGTACAAATAGGCTTTATAGATCCAAGAAAAGGGAGTGGGAAAAGAATAAAATACTAGCAATAGAAACGCATAATAAACAAAATAACCCGCGTGAGATGTACAGGGGAATTAATTTTATAAGGAAAGGCTTCCAAAGTAGAATGGAAGTAATGAGGGATGAAAATGGCAATCTAGTAGCCGATGCGACAGAGAGACTGAATTTATGGAAAAACTATTTCGATAAGCTATTAAATTTACGCGAAGCCCCCGTTGAAGGTAATCTCGGTGAAATCCACACTGCCGATCTACTAATTGATGATCCTACTGATGTAGAAATAGAAATGGCCATAAAGAAGTTGAAAAATAAAAAAGCCGCGTGCATCGACAACCTACCGTCAGAACTGATAAAAAATGGAGGCCCTTGCCTCACAAGGCAAATTTGTAAATTAATACTCGCAGTTTGGAAAACAGAACGTATGCCGGAGGAATGGAATACCTCTATTATTATTCCCATATTTAAAAAAGGCGATAAAACGAACTGTAACAATTACCGGGGATTTCACTTGTGCCTTCGTGCTATAAGATCCTGTCCAATGTAATCTTAAATAGACTAACTCCTTTTGCCGAGGAAATCATTGGGGATTACCATTGTGGATTCCGCCGAAACCGATCTACAAGCGATCATATGTTTACAATTAGACAACTGTTAGAAAAGAAATGGGAATTTAATGAAGTAGTACATCAGCTATTTATCGATTTCAAAAAAGCTTGCGACTCTATTATACGCGCACGAATGTACTGGATCCTAGAGTTCTTGGGTGTACCAAAAATATTAGTTAGACTTATCGAAATTTGCTTAAGCGGCAGTAGGGGTAGAATACGTGTAAACGGAAGTTTATCTGAAGAGTTTTCGATCCGGGATGGCCTGAAACAGGGCGATGCACTTTCGTGCGCCCTTTTCAAATTAGTTTTAGAATACGTGGTCAGACAAGTACAAGCGAATCCGACCGGTGCTACCCTCAATGGGATAATACAAATTCTTGGGTATGCGGATGATCTCGACTTACTAGGGGATGATAAAGAAACCGTAGCTAAAAATGCAGAAATCTTTATCACAAAAGCCAAAGATATTGGTTTGGAAGTTAGCGAATCGAAGACAAAATATATGACCGTCACCAGATCCGAACAAAGTAATGTAGACGGGGATCTAATTGCCGGAAATATGAAATTCGAAAGCGTTAACGAGTTTAAATACCTCGGGTCTACTATAACTAGCGAAAATAACATTAAAACGGAAATCAACGCGCGGCTGCACGCTGGCAATGGGTGCTATTATGCAGCAAACACGCTACTAAAATCGCGATTGCTATCTAGAAACATCAAAGTAAGAATTTACAAAACGATAATAATGCCGGTCGTCATGTTCGGGTGTGAAACGTGGGCGCTGACGAAGGGAGCGGAGAATAGGTTTAGAGTTTTCGAAAATAAAGTACTTAGAAAAATCTATGGTCCAAAGAGGGACGAAGAGACTGGTGAATGGAGAAAATTGCATAATGATGAGCTGCATTCTCTCTACGGGTCAGCAAATATTAATAGAGTTATGAAAGCGCGTAAATTAAGATGGGCGGGGCATGTAGCAAGAATGGGCAATGAAAGAACAGTGGCGCAAGTTTTAAGAGGGAAACCGACTGGTAAGAGACCCCTAGGCAGACCGCGAAACAGATGGGAGAAAAATGTAAGGGATGATCTAAAAGAACTAGGACATGATTACTTAAACTGGATGGAGGATGCACAGGATAGAGATGCGTGGCGGTTTCGGGTAGATGAGGCAATGAACTTTCGAGTTCGAATTGTTAATCGATAATAATAATAATAGATGGATAGATCATTTTATAAATCTAAATTTGCCTTGAAGTAGTTACTGCGAAAGCTAAAAAATCAAAGAAAAGCTGAAAATTTCAGAAACACATGCAACATTGTAGCATTACTCTCAGAGAAGATTGTTGTAAACCATAATGATCTTTTTCAACAATTATTTTTGTGAACTTACACTAATAACTATCTCACTAAGTATAAAATGGACAAAAAGTTAAAAATTTCAGAAAAAACCGTAACTTTGTAACACTATCCAAAGATAATATTATTAGAAATAATAATAAATTGTTTAAACAATTGTGTTTGTTATTTTCGCATAATTATTACCTTACTAGAATTTTAAAGTGGAGCAAAACTATGGAAAACGTTAGAAAAAACTGCAACTTTGTAACATTATTCGAGGAGAATATTATTATAAATAATCAATTATTTCAACATTAATTTCGATTAAATTCAATTGATTACTGCCTCCTTCTAACTGAAAAGTTGAAAATCAGTTGAAAACTACAGATAAAACCGTGACTTCCTAACTCTATTCTACGAGAAAATGGCTATAAAACTATAACACAATGTTTGAACACTAAAAAATACATCGAATTATCAGTATCAATTAATATTTTATGTACGAGAAACAATTTTGACTAATAGAAATCTCAAAAAAAAATAGCGCCAGAAACTCGCAATACCCAATTTTTCACTTATGCCTTATGCTTATGGGGTTGACTTTTGGGGAAACTTTTAAATGATTGTTTTGTAATGAATTCTAAGAGAAAATTGAAAAAAAATTACAAAACATTTTTAATTATTTCCTAAAATTTTTAAAAAGAGCGTAAAAGATTTTAAAGCAAAATTTTGCAATTTTTCCATATTAAATAATTTTTGAATAAATTTGAGTAAGTTTCAGAGATAATCGGAAGTTTGGAAATGATTCGAAAATAATTTAAACTTGTAAAGATTTTTGAAGAATTTGGTAAGGTTTCCCGAAAAGCAAAATAACATTGTTATGTTCCTAGGAAAAATGAAAGTAATTTTTTATTCTGAAAAAATAATTTAAAAAGATTTCAAAAGATTTCAAAAATTGCCAATAAAGAATCTGAATGATGTTGAGGCAATTTTTTTAATTTTGCAGAATTAAAACAAAATCAGGAAAAATTTGAATAATTTTTAAAGATTAGAAGGTGCAGAAGGTCTGACAAGATCAAAAATGGAATTTTCTTAACATTCGTCAGGAAATTTTCAATGACTTTTTATTTTTAAAAATGAACTTGAAGAGAAAATTGAAAAATATTTTTAAACCTATTAAACAATTTCCTAATATTTCGAAAAAGAGTGTAGAAGATTTTAAAGCAAAATGTTTCAATTTGGTATGATTGAAAAATGAACAAAAAAAAGTCGAGTATATCCAAGAAATATTTAGAAGAATTGAAGAGATTCAAAAAGAATTTCAAACTTAAAAATTTTTTAGAAATGTAGATTCTTAAAGACTTCAAAAGGAAGCTTTAAAGGAATTTCGAAAGGTTTCAAGAGAACAAACAAATTTTCTTAAAATTCCTGGGAAAATTTAAAAGATTATAAGTCAATTTTCTTACATTTTGAATCATTTATCAAAATTTTAAGAAAAATTCGATCAGTTAAAAATATTTTTAGGAATTTGAGACGTTTTCAATAGATTAGAAATATTTAAAAGCTTGGAAGCATTCCCAGTGGGCACAAACGTTGAAGAACATCATTAGAACGTCTCAAAAACGTCCTAAGTCAGTCCAAATAACGTTCCTTAAACATACAATGTTCCACAGACGTTTTAAGGACATACTTGGAACATGAAACGTTTTCAGAACATTATTTTGTCTGACTTAGGACGGTTTTTGAAACGTTCAAATAACGTCTGTTGACTTGTACGTCCCAGAAACGTTTTTAGAGCGTTCTAATTACGTTCTTAAATTTCATGCCCACTGGGTTTCCGAAAATTGATTAAATATTTCTCGATTTCTTTCAAACCTCTAAATGTCACAGACATCTTTTAATTTAAAACGACTCTAATTTTTCCTAATATTTTGTAAAATCCTAGAAAATAAAAAAATAATTTTTTTTGAATCTTCTGGATTCTTTTCTGACACATCGGAAATATTCAAAAATGTTTTTTTAACTTTCTCAAGAATCTTATAAAAATTGCATTTATATAAATTTTAAAACAAACTGTTAATACTTATTTTCTTGATCTCAATTTTCAGAATTTAATTTCAGCTCGAATTAAAGTGTTCAAAAACTTTTAACAAATAAATAATTATTTCAAATTTTTATATTGTGTTATTATTAGGATAGTTTTGTATTCTTTATGGTCTTGAAAATAAGTTTTAAATTGGTGCATTTCATTTAGTACTTACATTAAGCAACTTCAATATTTGTATTACTAAAAAAAAATATTGAAAAAGCATTCAGTGTTACATCAAAATATTGTTTTATTTATTTCTAGACAATACTTCATCTTAAAAAACCTTTTTTTTTATTCAGAAAACGTCTATTATGTTTTAAATATAATACAAAAAATGTTACGTAACGGTGGTGAGGGGGGGGGGGGTTGTAAACAGAAAATGTTACGGTCTGTTATATAGGGGAGGGGCGTTAAAAAGTTCGAGAATAATGTTACGTAATATGTGAACGCTCCCTTAATGAACAGCCTCTATTTTCAATGCGAAATCAAAGTAGTCGGTCGAGGGGCTATCATATCCCGTTCACAACAACAAAAAAACGAGCTTTTAGCAAAATAGTTGAATTTTCAACCAAAGTGCCAAATAAAATGATGAATCTTCAAATGGAATAATTGAATTTTAAACCAAACAGATAAATTTGCAACTAAAATGATGAATCTCTAACTCGAATGGTTGAGTTTTCAATCAAAAAGATTAATATTTGACAATGAAGATTGATTTTCTAGAAAAAAATAAAAAATTTCAACACAAATATATAAATTTGCAACCAAGTTGCAACTGATAATGACACATTTTTAACCAATAGTTGAATGTTACAAAAAAAAAATAAAGAGAATTTTCAACAAAACATGGAATAGTTAAATGGTAAGTTAAACAAATTAATTTTTAACAAAAAAGAAACGGATTTTCAATCGAACAGTTCAATTTTTAACCAATGTGACGGATTTTTAACTAAAATGATGAATCTTCAACTGGAGTAGTTGAATTTTATACCAAAAAGGTGTTATATTTCATTAAAATTCATTAAAGATGTATACGAAAAAATCTTTCACCAAATAGTTCAAGTTTTGAATAAAAAAGGTCAATTATCACAAAATAGTCAAATTTTCGTCCAAAAAATATGTTTTTCACCAAAAATAGAATAGTTAAATTTTCTGTTTTAAAAAAATAATTTCCAGCAAATAAAAAAACGAATTTGCAACAAAATAGTTAGATTTTTAACTGGAATAGTTAAATTTTCAGTTAGAAAAATTGATTTTCAAGAAGGTAGTTAAATTTTCAATCAGAGATGAATTTTCAATTAAAATGCTGAATGTTCAAAGAAAAAGAAAAATTTTTTTTAACAAAAGAATTATACTTTTAACCAAAGAGTTGAATTTTCAACGAAAAAAGATGCATTTTCAACAAACAATGTAATATAATTGAAATTGCAACCAAAAAAGACAAGTTTTCAAGAATAGTTGAGTTTTCAATTTAAAAATACTTCTCAGTCAACAGAGAATACTAAACTAAAACAAACTGTTGAATTTTCAAGGAAAAATATGAATTTTTAGCCAAGAAGATTAATTTTCTACCAAAAAGGACGAATATTCAACAAAGCACAGGAAGTTATTATTGAGTACAATAAAAAAACCAAACGAAAACTTTTATTCAATTTACTTACCTCTATGAACGATTGAAATAAAATTTCGTTGTACTATTTAGTTCGATTTGATATAGAAAATAATATAAAATAAGCCATATTAATACAGGGTGTCCATGTATTCAAAATACATATTCATATTTTCTGATTCCTTGTAAAAAACTGAATAGAAAATGATCAATAAAAAAATTTGATTAAATGCATAATTACCGAGTAATTAGCAATTAAAGATTAACCAATCAAAAAAATGCGTTAGATAGCCGACAGTCTATGTGCCATCGCTAAGAGTGTGTGAGAATACAAGTTCAGAACGTATAATTTCTCCTCCGTTTATTTTTGTACGAGGCTTTGACTCTTTGGTGCAACTTCACACTTAAACGAGGTTTGAAAATTAAAAAGTAACGTTTTCGTAGCAACCAAATTAGAAAACATTGCTCAACGAGTTAATTCACGGAATTCGTGGAATTTACGAAACCAACGGCCAAACCACGCTGAAAAAACCAGTTCTCGTCAGATCACTGAAGTTAAGCAGCGTTGGGCGCGGTTATTACTTGTATCGGTGACCATTCGAGAATACTGCGTGCTGTTGGCACATCGTGGGTGTGGTGAGCCCAACTTGTAGTTATTTACTACAAGAAACTATCCACCTAGAAACACTACCCAAATCGGGTAGAGTCACGCCTACCCTGAAAGGGAAATGGCTTAATGGTATACTACTACGGAATTCATGGAATTCCACGGAATTCAGGGAATTTATGACATTCACGGAATGCACGAAATTCGTCAAATTCACGGAATTCATGGAATTCACGAACTTCAAAGAATTCGTGGAATTCAGACTATCCGTACCAGTAAAAAACATTTTCGGTACCGGTAAAAAAAATACCGGTACCGACAATTTTTTTTACCGGTTTTTGAACCGTACATGAAATTCAAGAAATTCAATGAGCTTACGGAATTCAAGGAATTCATGGAATTCACGGAATTGAGGGAATTCTAAGAATTCTCGGAATTCACGAAACTCAAAGAATTCGTGGAACTCACACTGTCGGTACCCGTAAAAAAATTATCGGTACCAGTAAAAAAAAATTACCGGTACCGGCATTCATGTAATTCACAGAATTCACGGAATTCAGGGAATCAACGAAATTCAAGCAATTCACGAAATTCACCCCTTCCAACAGCATGTAACGGCTGGATGGCACCCCTGTAACTGGTCGCAGAAATAATGTTGGTCAAACCCCTACCCCTTTCCAACACTTCATGGGGGCGGGAAGGCAACCCTGTGTCTGGTCACAGAAATAATGTTGGTCAAAGCTCGATCCCTGCATCTCTCTGATTCGTATTCTGGGATTAATCACAAAAATAAGTTCGGTTTTACCACCAACCTTTTCTAATTTTTTTTAGTCTGCGACATCGACTAGCAAGATGGTACCGGCTTTGCATACAAAACCTTTTAAATACTATAAATTCTTCCGAATTCTCCGAATTTCGATACAATCATTGCATTGTTTCTAATTCTTTCACAATTAGTCTAGTTAGTCGACTGCTAAGCTAGCAGTGAATTAATATGTACTTGTTAATTGATTCCCTTAGAATTCTCACGAATTTTGTAGAATTCTCTTCAAAATGTTTTTTTATTAATTTGAAGAGTTTTTAATACTTTTAAACCTATGAGAATACAGATTAAATTATTTGAAATTTAAAGATTTTTGAATTCTCCAAATTCCTCTGAATTCTACTAAATCCATCGCAAATTTCGTAAGTCTTACCCAATAAGTCAAGTTAAGACGACGGCCTAGCTACCAGTGAATGAAGATGTACTCGTCTTTTGAATTCCGCAAAGTTGTCACGAATTCTGTGGAATACCTTCCAACACTTTAGAATTAATTTAAAGAATTTCAAATACTTTTCACGCTATGAAAATACGCAATCAGTAGTTTAGAATATGTAGAAAGACTCATAAATCCTATAAATTCTTCAGAATTTTTCTGAATTCCAATAAAATCATAGCAATATTCCTAATTATTTTCCAATTAGTCAAGTTAGGGAGTCAGCGTGGGTACGACTGAAGGAAGATGTACCCTTTATTTGAATTACACACGATTCTATCAAATTCTGTAGAAATACATTCAATACTTTTGAATTAATCAAAAGATTTTTGAATACTTTTCCAGCTACGATAATACATATTGAATTATTTGTAATTGAAGAGCTCATAAATTCTACGAATTCCTGTGAATCCTTCAGGGTTTTACTAAAACCATAGCACTATTCCTAATTCTTTCCAAAATTTTAAAAACTTTGAAGCAATGATAATAAACATTGAATTCTTTGGAATTTAAAAACATTGAGTCTTGCTTTTTATAACCGAAAATAAGGAACTGGCTTTGATAGACATTTTCAATCGTTGAAAAGGTCTATCAAAGCTAGTTCCTTATTTTCGCTTATAAAAACCAAGACATTAAATTTTAAACAATTCACACTTTTCTAGAAGCTCGTAAACATCTCCCGTAAAAAAAACACGCTTGTTTGTATTCTCCAGCAGTGATGCTAATAGACCGCGACTTTTTCAACTGCGCAAGCGTTGCATTGGAAGGGGAAAGTCACGTTATTGGCCATAATACGCGCGCTTATTTTAAATGCTTCAAATTTACACAAATATGGTGAAGGACTAAAAATAAGGTATAATGGTACTTTTAGTTTTGAGTCGAGAAATTATATTAATTTATGTCAATATGGTTCATATATATTACTGCAATAACTATAACTTATTGCATTAGGTTATATAATATAATAGTATATACATATATTTTATTTGACCCAGAGTTGATTATACACGGAAAAAATTTATCCGTGAAGAAGTCACGAACTTGTAGCTAGGTCTCGGATACGAGATAAAAAAATGAAACATTAAATCCTTATTTCTATGAGAAATATATGGATAAATTTCGAAGTTTCTTACGAACAGTTCGAATTTCCTACGAACAGTTCCTGAAAATTTCAGACTGAAATAAAAAGAGGAAAAATTTTATTTGTGCGATTTAATTTTATATTAATTTATAAATTCGCAACTCAGAAGATTCGAACCTCAAACACTGCTGACTCACCAGTTTCTAAACATAAACCAGGAGTGCGTGAACACGCGCAGCCATCGAGGCCAAACAAAATAGGTATTATAAAACTTCTAGCCACTCATCCGACGAGCTCGAGGCACACATACGAGCGCACACACGCACCGCGTGTGTGTGCGTGGGCCACGTACAGGGAGACTTAGTTTCGAGTTCCCAGATTCGTCAGGCAAGCTCGTGAGTGCTCTGAGAATCTTTTCCCAATCACTCGTAATATTTTTGTAATTATTCACGTAAAAAAAAAGTGATGAACCGTTTTAGAATTTTCACATCGAGTTCGTCAATCTTTCTCAAAGTTCGTAGGTTATTTACGAAAATACATAAATATCCGATGAATTTTTCTCATATCCGAGACTTAGCTACTAGTTCGTGACTTTTTTACGGATAAATTTTTTCCGTGTAGCGGAACTGATAGCTTCTAATCAACTAAGACCGTGATATATCCTGTTATCGCAGAAAATCACGGATCAGGAGGAGAAAACCTCGAAAAAAAATTATAATAAAAAATCGAAAAAGAACTTTTTAACTTCAATTTTAATACACATTATACACACCGTTAGTCAAAATAGGATTTTTTCAAATTTAAAAAATTTGAACTTCAGGGCAGTTCATTTACGATTTGTAGACAAACTTTGATATTTTAATCGGATATTAAGTACATTACATTTTCCATAGTAATAATAATAAAATACGGTATTATCATGGATCTTATAGTTATTGCAGTAATATATATGAACCATATTAGCATAAATTATTATAATTTCTCGACTTGAAAATAAAAATGAATTTGAAGCATTTAAAATAAGCGCGCGTATTACGGCTAATAGCGTGGCTTTCCCCTTCCAACGCAACGCTTGCGCAGTTGAAAAAGTCGCGGTTTATTAGCATCACTGTTCTCCAGTCGAAAAACTATTGAAAAAACTTAGGAAAAAGATGACTAGAAATGTGTATCAAAGCCAGTTCCTTATTTTCGGTTACAGAAAGCAAGATTGTAAATGTTAAATACCAAGCCATTTTTTTTTAAGCTTGTGAGTGTCTCTCATCAAAACCAGGCTTTCTTCATTGGATTCTGCAGACGAAAAAGTACTGAAAAAACTTGAGAAAAAGACGATTGATAATGTCTGTTAAAGCTACTTCCTTATTTTCGCTTATAAAACCCAAGGTAGTAAATTTTTTAACAATTCACACTTCTCTGAAAGCTCGTAAACTTCTCGCGTCGAAAAAGAACACGCTTGTTTGGACTCTCTAGTCGAAAAAATACTGAAAATACTTGGGAAAAAGACGTTTGAAAATGTCCACCAAAGCCAGTTCCTTATTTTCGGTTACATAAAGCAATATTGTAAATTTTTAATATTAACCGATTTTTGTTAAGCTCGTAAGTGCCTCCTGTCAAAACCAGGCTCCCTTGATTGGACTCTGCATACGAAAAAATACTGAAGAAACTTGACAAAAAGATGATTGATAATATCTGTCAAAAGAAGTTCCTTACTTTCGCTTATAAAATCCAAGATAGTACATTTTTAAACATATCACACTTTTCTAAAAGGTCGTAAACTTCTTCCGTCAAAAAAGAACACGCTTGTTTGGATTCTCCAGTCGAAAAACTACTGAAAAAACTTAGGGAAAAGACGATTGAAAATGTCTATCAAAGCTAGTTCCTTATATATAAGATGTTATGGTGTTGACCAGGGTGTAATATTTATTATTAAAGATGGAAAGTAAAGCTCTGTAGATTACTGGTCATTTATTGTAATCATGTCCGAGAAACTCTAAGTTCATAATGTTTTACAAACGTTTCGACTGTTCGTCGACAGTCCTCTTCAGTAAATTTATTCTACTGCAATATAAACCTGTTAGATAAATTGCAAATAAAAGTTATATATACTCTTGCATTGACTCCGTCTGCTGGACGGACTTAATTAAAGATTGAAATTATTGTAACATATTAAAAACACATTTGTTTTCTTGCCGTCCAGCAGACGGAATGTGTTTTTAATATGTTACAATAATTTTAATCTTTAATTAAGTCCGTCCAGCAGACGGAGTCAATGCAAGAGTAT
>CAKNYM010051497.1:75250-90869 GCA_932195095.1 Andricus curvator
GGTAGTATAAGTGGTTTTGTAACGTACTGTGAAGGGAGCGGAGGCCCCAGTAATGCCAATGTTGGCGCCTTTTGCTACTGCGCTTGCGTTCGGGCTGCGCACTGGTTGGCCACAGTTGGCTCTCAATTCAAAATTGGCATTAAAAAGAATTCTTGTAATTTAAATAAATAATTATTGAAAAATGGACAAGAATGTATATAAATTGTACAACTTCTGATTTTAGACAAGAAAAAAATGTATAACACATGTATTTTTTAAATAACAGTTTATTTTCCTTGACTTCCAAAGAATAACTTATATTTCACAAAACATTTAATTCCAGAAGAAATTTGTTGAAAAAGTAATTCAAAATAATAATTATTTAATTAAATTACAAGAATTGTTTTTAATTCCAATTTTGAATTGCGCGCCAACTGCAGCCAACGAGTGCGTGGCCCGAACGCAAGCGCAGTAGCAAAAGACGCCAACATTGGCATCACTGGGAGGCCCTCAAACCCGTAAAAGGGAGAGAATAAATACATACATACATAGCATTTTTTTCAAATTACAACAAAAATGTTCTCAAAAATCGAATTGTTAATTTTTAAAAAACTTCGAGATAAATTAGTGCTGATTTGAATACTGCAAAGTTTGTTTGGAAAATATTATTAGGTTCGAAGAAATTTTAGGGAGAAATTCTTTGTCTGTTTGAGGCGCACGTGTTTTTACATTAATTTGTTTATACGATTTTTATTTTAACTTCAAACTATAATTCAATAAAAATTTAAATATTAAACAAAAATTTCTTTGATGGAAAATGTGTTATTATCGTATTTTTAATAAATAAATAATATTTATTTAGAAACAATTTTTTTAATTATTAAAATTCTACAATTTTATAATTAAGGAATATTCTAGTTCGGATATTTTATAATTAGGCAATTTTATGTCGGGAATTTTTAAATTCTGTAATATTTTAAACTCTTCGGGAATTTTATCGTTTTTGGAATTTTATGATACGGGAATTTTATAGTGTCAAGAATTTTATTTTTTGGAATTTTAATGTCGTCCCTAGAAGTAGAGCAAATTTTCAGAATTTGGTATTTCATAGAATTATTTTATTCACTTGTGGATTTATAATTTTTTCAAGCATGCGTGGAATTTTTAAGTATGAAAATACACTAGAGAAAAAATTGACAATTACATACAATTTGGCATTACATACCAAATCCCGAATTTGGAAAATTTGCTGTAATTCTAATTTCGACTCCTGAATCTTGTCGATTTTCCTACTGTATTTTTTTTTAATTTATTATACAAGCATTTTTAAACCACAAATTCTTATTTATCTTATCTCATTAAATACCAAAATTGAAAATTAAAAAATTCACTGTATATCCAATTTTGATTTCTGGGTATTGGCGATTTTTTGCCTAGTGCATTTTGGTCAATGGAAAACGAGAGTGAATTAAATAGGAATTATCTCTTAGGAAATAACTGTTTAAAACCCGAAAAAATGGATACTTTTGTAAACTCTAGGTATGTAAAAAAGTTTTAACTTTAGAAAATTTAAAAACTCTACAAACAAGAAATTTTTTTAACATTTTTTTAGCGCGAATAACTAAAGTGTATGCAAAGATATTATATATCTTTGCAGTATGTCTATCGATTCCGAAAAAAGTTCAATTATTGGTACTGAAATGTCCGTACACACAACAACGGTTCAAATTTCCCCAATATTCTGTCACTAATATGTCGCTAAATTGTTCTGCAGATTTCAATTTTAATTTTTATTCTTCTCAATTTTGTATTTAATATAATTTATATTTTAATATAGTTCAATATGTTTTTTGAAAGACCCGACGGTTGTCCTTATAATATCTTGTAGATTTTTCTATTAAAGAATAAATCTTATTCAAGTTTCATTGTTTAAACATAAGTAAGATCTAAAACTTTTATTTTCAATTAAATATGAGTCTGATATACTTTCAATGAAAATCGAGTGGTTTTATTTCTACAAATCTATTTCTACTGAAACTATTATAGTGTTATTTAATTGAAAATAAAAATGTTAAGTCTTACTTAGTTTTAAGAAATGAATCTTAAATAAGACTTATTCTTTAGTAGAAACATCTATAAGATATTATAAGAAGAAACGACAGATTTTTCAAAAAAAAAATCTTGAACTATATTAAAATAGGAATTATATTAAATAGAAAATTTACAAGAATAAGAAATTTTAATTTAATTAGAATTTAATTAAATAACTAAACATTGAATATTCGAGGGGAGTTAACCACATGCAATTTTTATCTTCATCAGAATTCAAAACTTCAAAGAAATCCAAACAGTTTATAATTAATTCAAAGAATCCCAAAAAAATCAAAAGCAGTAGGAACTATAAACCTTATAGGGTGCATCTCAGCAACTAAGGCTTCGATTATGATATTACTAAAAAAAATGTTGTGTCGTTGACAAGAATGTTCTTAAACGGTTTTTATGTTATCATGGCCCCAAAGTAAAATTGTAAAAGTCCTGGGATCCTATATTTGGCCAGTTTTTAGAAAACATCCTTTCAAGCAGGCTACGTCTAGACTAGTCATCCCGAAATTTCGGGACGACTAGCCAAACTCATAACAAATATTGGCCTAAATCATTCCGAATTTCAGGACCATGAGACACATCATTCGTCGTCAATTTATAGACTTGAGAAATATCCTCTTCCAACTTGTCCAAAAGTCCAGGCGCTAGCGCACCTGGTTTTTAGACGTAAGGTTCGGGGCTGAATTCCCACTGCGTGTAGTTTTTTCTAGTTTTTAAAATATTTTTATTAGAAAAAATATCAATATATTCGATTCCCTTCTAATAATTTTTCTAATTAATGCAAACATTAATATTTTTAATGCTTTTTCAATGAAAGAGTCACTTCTTCGAAATATTGTTGTTTTTCGAAAAAAAAATCTGTTGCATCAATTAATTAATTAATTTTTTTATCAATAATTCATATTTTTATATTATTTTATTTTTTATTATTTTTGTTCCATTCATATTCTGATTTTGAATATGTTTGCGAAATCTAAACAAATTGATTAAATTAAAAACATTCATAGAAAATAAATTTGTTTGCGAAACAAGTTCGAAAAAGCGATCTGCTTTTCACTAAAAAAAGAACATTTAAAATGTTGTTTTTTTTTACATACTTGAATAAAAGTTTATAGGAGAATTGAATATATAAATATTTTAATAAATAATAAGTCAAATATTTGGGCCTAAGTATTTCCAAATTTTACTTTGGAGCCAAGATCTTTATTTACAAAAATTATTAATCCACACAGAAAACACACTACCGGGCACAACCTTGCAAGATATTCATTTTTGTGAATAATCCTAGTAGATTATATCTCAGTAGTATAACTATGTTTAAAAATGTGTATTTTTTTTCTTTAGAACTTTATAAGTGAGAAATTGAAGTATAATTAAATGTCTCACCGGTAACATGTTCCCAAATACAAATTCGGAAACTAAAATTAATCAAAAGAATTCCAAAGAATTAAAAAGAATTCAATAATTTTTTGCGAACGGGAAAATGCCCGGGAATTTTTTTCCTCGATTAAAACGGCCACCTGAATTTCTTAGCTGTCTTAAAATTATTATATTCATTGGAATTTTCCTGTAAAAATACGAGTAGTTCTACTTTTTCGTACTTGTGCGAAATTTCCGACTTTTGTGATAACACAAAAAAACTATCCCATTAGGGGTTTTAAGGGTTTAAAAATGGTGATTCATTTTTTTTATAGAGTCCTCTAATAAGTAAAGGTAAAAAAAATTGATAGAACCAAAAATATGTACTTCATAGACATGAACAACTTTTATTGAAATAATTTTCCAATACCAGCAACAATCTTGAAGTCAATCAAGAAAAACATGTCTTTCCCGGTTTTTCGGGTTCACATTTTATACAGCTAGTTTTTAGGTAAGAAGGTGAAGAGTAGGATCACAGGGTCTGTTATTTTCTCAAATTAGTAATCTACGGTACGCCCGACAACTGATATAACCCCTCGTATTAGCCCTTTTGTAAAACTTACTTTTAGACATATTAAATAGGGTGATTTTTCACGAAAATAGAGTAATGATATGGAGGAATAAATTCTTTCAAATGCAATTAACGTAAATACCATATTGAATGCAATATAAAACACTTTTAATTCCTAAGATTTCAAGTCGAAATATATATTGAATTTTCAACAAAGAAGATTAATTTTCTTATCAGAAAGACGAATTTTCAACAAAATACATGAATTTTCTACCAAGTATTTGAATTTTCAACTTATAAAGGGTACATTTCTAACACAAAATGGATAAGTGCAATTTTCAGACAAAAAAAAAAATAAATTTTGAACAAAAAAAACGAATTGTCAACAAAATAGTTACATTTTCAACCAAAGAGATAAAATTTCAACTAAAGTGATCAATCTTTCAAAGAAATGAATTTTCAACAAGAGTTAAATCCAAAAGATGACTTTTCAAGCCAGAAGATTAATTTTTTAAAAATGGAATAGTTAAATTGTCAACCAAAGCAGGTGAATCTTAACGAATATGAATTCTTAACAAACTAGTTCAACTTTCAACCAAAGTCGTTCAATTTTCAACCAAAATGATGAATTTTCCAGCAAAAAGATTATTCCTAAAAAAAGACGAGGTTTCAACAAAATTGTTGAATTTTAAAGCCAAAAGGATGAATTATCTATAAAACGGGGGAATTTCCAACCCAAAAATATGATTTTTTAACAAAAAAGTTAATTTTCTACCAAAAAGTTAAATTTTCCCATTATTCGATTATTGTTACTGGTACTCAGTTGACTAATAGTCAAATCTTAATAAGTTTATGAAATATTATATATAAAAAAATCGAAAAAAATCAAAAATAATTATATTATACAATTGTATTGTTTAATTCTAATTTATTTAATTCGTAATCAAGTACACAAGCATACAAATTTACGAATTATTGTTTACTTAATATAATAACCGTGAGGGAGGTGGTAGTGATTCTATAAAATTTAACTCTACATCTAAAAACTCTAAGTCGCTAATTCTACACGCGAGAACTCTACACAATCATGTTTATTACAAAAATTGATTATTTTCAATTTTAACTCAATATGGTTATGAATCCTACACTGTAAAATTCTATACAAAATAATACTTTGAATTTTGTGAATTTAAATAAACTCTACACAATAAAAAAAATTCGACACAAAATATTTTAATAAATAATTCTTTGAAAGTTTCAATTATTTTGTGTAAAAATTTACGGTGTGTAATTTTACCGTGTTGAGTTTACATTTAAAACATTTAATTTGTTTAATAAATATGCTTGGCCAACGGCGATACCACGCTGGAAACTCCAGTTCTCGTAAGATCACTGAAGTTAAGCATTGTTGGGCGCGGTTAGTACTTGGATGGGTAACCGTTCAGGAATACCTGCGTGCTGTTGGCCCGTCGTGGGTGTGGTGGGCCCACATTGGTAGTAAATATCCACCTAGAAACACTACCCGAATCGGGTAGTGAGGCAATGAACTTTCGAGTTCGAACTGCTAATCAATGTATGTATGTATGTAATAAATATGCTTGTGTATAGATTTTTCGCCTGTAGAATTAGCGGTGTAGAATTCACAGAAGTAGAATTTCATTTAGTAGAATTTCTATTGCCCCTTTTTCAAAAGAACCATTTTCTGCATTATTATAAAAATTAACTTTAGTCAAATAATGGAGTATTTCAAAAAATGTGAGTAATAGAATCACAAGGTTATTAATTATCAGTTACTATTAAAAATTTGTCACTTGCATTATTCATGAACAGTTAATTTTATTTGCAATATAACTAATCTTTTCCATAAAAAATGTAGCAGCTGAAAATATTTATTACGAAACAATTACATTTTAATTAAATTCAAGAGTACATCTTATCTTCTATACATTTCCTTAATGTGCAATTTATTCGAATAATTGAAAATAATAATTTAAAAAATCTTATATATAAAATTTTTATTTTTTATTTTCAAGTATGTACCGACTGAGTATCGGCTATTCGATGGACTTGTTCGGAGGGAGAAGAGTGCGGGGGAAAAGGAGTTGGTCGGCGCAATATGCGGATTGAGAGGCATGGGGGGATCGGGCAATTTTCGCCGGGAGCGCCGTCTACAATTAGTTCCTCGAACTATACCCCGTGCCGCATCTAGGCTTATAATATCTTTGGTATAGGGATGTCAATCAACTCATTTATAATCTAGGTACATTTTCTCCATAGCGTCAGTATGTAACAGTTGGTACCTATACAATGCGCTGGCGAAAAACGCTATTACGCTCCCAAATCGTCTCCATGTAGATACAGCTTATATATCAGTGGGATGGGCTCTTCCAGTTCCTACGTCCATATGGCGATAGCTTCTTTATATGTATTTTGAAAACTATTTTCATGGAATTTTTTTTAAATACAATGTACGAACACTTTCCTCTTGTTTTTCCTTCGTATCAGAGAGTCAAAAAAGTAAAAAAATTTGACATTCTTGATATATGTCTGAAAATCACATTTTTTCGAAAATCCTAAAATATAGATACGACAGTTAAATAACTGCACTTTGCCTGCAACTTTCGGCTGTGCTTATGCCAGTTATTCAACTTTCTTATCTATTTTTGGTGAAAAATCTTATTTTTGGAAATATCACGATTGTCCGATTTTCCATGTTCTTAGTACCTGCTCTTTGGTATGCAATGGAAAAGGTTAAAAATGCAACAAATTGTTCTTATAATTTTTATTCAATATACTCTCAAGAACTTTTATTTACAATTTTTCATGTACTAAGATTCTTATGCTACTCACATAATGTCATCACTACGTATTACTGTCTCAACAATGTGCTATTTCAATTAATTAATTAAGAAAATTTTATTTATTAATCAATTTATTTTGATAGCGTATACATATATGACACTTTCTGTGTATTTATAACTTGATATCCCTTATTTTAGGATAAAATATTTTACTATTTTTCCAAAGTAGCAAAAAATATTATCGGAACAGAAAGTTCCTTATTGACACAAAAATTTTCCGGACTAGAAACTTTAAATACGGCAAAATTTGCCGGAGCTCAATACTCGACCTTTTTTATACAGGGTGTCCATGTATTCAAAATACATGTTTATATTTTCTGATTCCTTGTGAAAAACTGAGTAGAAAATGATCAATAAAAAAATTTGATTAAATGCATAATTACCGAGTAATTAGCAATTACAGGTTATCCAATCAAAAAAATGCGTTAGATAGCCGACAGTCCATGTGCCATCGCTAAGAGTGTGTGAGAATACAAGTTCATAACGTATAATTTCTCCTCCGTTTATTTTTGTAGCAGGTTTTGACTCTTTGGTGCAACTTCACACTTAAACGAGATTCGAAAATTAAAAAGTATCTTTTTCGCAGCAACCAAATTAGAAAACATTGCTCGACGAGTTAATTAAAATGCATGCGTTGTTTGAAATCTGTAGAATCCTCCCGAATTGTTAGCATTCCGCAGAATTCGTTCTAGTTCTGTAGAAATAATTACTTTAACATTTTTGAATTACCTTAAACACTTTTGAATACATTGAATTATTTAGGTTTTCAAGACTTTTAAATACGAAGTGTATAAACTGTCGGTACGGGTAAAAAAATTGTGGGTACCGGTTTTTGAACCGTACATGAAATTCAAGGAATTTACGGAATTTAAGAAATTCATGGAACTCAAGGAGTTCATGGAATTCAAAGAATTCACGGAATTCATGGAATTAACGGAGTTGACGAAATTCACGGAATTCAAAGAATTCGAGGAATTCAGGGAATTCATGGATTTCGCGAAATTCATGGAATTCACGGAACACATGGAATTTATGGAATTCGCGGAATTTATGGAATTCACAGAATTCATGAAATCCATGGAATTCAAGGAATTGATGGAATTAACGGAATTCCAAGAATTCTCGGAATTCACAAAATTCAAAGAACCCTTCTAGAAATAATCGATTGGACACGATTCATAACTATTAAGAGTGATCAAAAGTTGAATCGGTTTAAATTGTTGCTAATTGTGTCAATTTTTTCCAATCGGGTTGAATTGAGTAAATGCACTTGCCTGTAGTGCGCCCTCTGTAGTTTTCGTTTGTGACACACATGACGCGCACGTGTTTATAGGTTGGAAATTGAATTTTTAACAATTCAACAAAAATTTCAAGTACAAAAAATAGAATGTTTGTTCAGGCGGTATACCGAATGAAGAGTCGAAATTATGTGGGTTAAGGGTACGTAAAAATCATGCCATCTAACGATGTGACAGTGATATAGTGTCTTTATCAAGTAGGCAGTAGTAGTTTGATTTAGCGAGTATATTATTGTAAAACGATTATTTACTTCTTTTTAAATTCATAATATTGACATTTTTTGTTTGAAAGCGTAAAAAACCACTTGTAAATAATTATCGCAATATCAAAATGCTGCAGTGACAACTTAACCTCTGATTCAGAATAATAGATACCCAATTGAAAACGATTGGAATCATTAGAACGTAGGATGGCGCCAATATTTTGAAACTCGGACTAAATAAAGTGTTGGTAACTCATTAAATTCTTTTAATTTTTAGTAGACAAACTTATCCAATCTTTTTAAATGTCTTGCAGCATAACAATTTTGAATTTATAAATAAGTTTGATTTGAAATTCTCGAAAATTTCTAGTTTTAAATATTTAAAATACTCAATTTTGATTATTTCAAATAATTTGGTTTGCAATGCCTAATCTTAAAATCTTTGAATTTTAAAGGTTTCTAATTTTTTATTTTATAGTATTAGATTGTTCAGAAGGCTTTATGTAATTAAAAAGTTAAATAAATTAACAATAATTGACATAAATGGACTTGGAGATTTAACTATTCAAAAACTGTTACAGATTAAACTATTTTTAAATTTAAACATTAAAAATTGTAGTATTTACAGGTGAAATAGTTCAAAATTGTATTAAATACATGCAGGAATCATCGCAACAACTGGTTTTCCTTCCCCGCAAGCACAGACATTTTCAAGGGTGGCGATTCGGCGGACGATTTCAAATTCCCGGTCAAGTTTTTCAATTTTCCCAGTCAACTAAAAGTAACATATTCATATTTGCCGCAAAACGCAAACATTTATTTTAATTCATGACGTTCATTCTGAACATCCTTTAACACAACAAGCAGAACATTGCAAAATAAATGAATTTTTAAAAAATACTTGAATTTTCCACTAAAAATATTAATTTTTTACACAAAAAAATGAAATAGTTAATCTTTTAGTTGAAAAAATTAATTTAAAAAAAAACGGATTTTCAACAAAAAAGTTGAATTTTCAACCAAAGTGATAAATTTTCAAATAAAATTATGAATCTTCAACTGAATAGTTGAATTAAAAAAAAAGTTTCAACTAAAATTATGAATATTTAACTGGAACACTTGAATTTTCAACCAAAAAGATGAATTTTTAAACCAGAAAATTAATTTTCAAATAAAAAGAATTATTTTGTACAAAAAATACAATTTTTTAACAAAATACCTGAATTTTTAACAAAATAGTTGAATTGTTGATTAATGAAGACAAATTTTCAAACAAATAGTTGAATTTTGAAACAAACAAAAAATAATAATTTTTAACCGAAAATGGAATAGTAACATTTTTAGTAAAAAAAAATTAATTTTAAACCAAACATACGAGTTTTCAACCAAAACAATAAATATTCAACTGAAACAGTTGACTTTTCAAGCAAAAAAATTAATTTTCACTAAAAAATATAAATTGTCAACCAAAACCTAAATAATTAAATTTCAATTTAAAAAAATTGATGTTCAACCAGACAAACGAAGTGATGCATTTTCAAATAAAACTGTCAATATTTAACTGAAATAGTTGAATTTTAAACCAGACAGATGAATTTTTTACTGAAATGATGAACCTTTAACGAGAATAATTGAATTTTGGACGAACAAGATGAATTTCTACCAAAAGACGAATTTCCAACTAAAAAAGATCATTTTTCTACCAAAAATTGAATAAATAAATTTTTAGGCAAAAAAAGAAAGTTCAAAAAAAGAAAAGAATTTTTAACTAAAATTATGGAATGTTCAACTGGAATAATAGTTACATTTTCATCTAAAAAAAAAAATAATTTTCAACCAAAAAACATTCAAAGAAAAAGAATAGTTGAATTTTATGCCAAAAAGATGAATTTTCAGCCATAAAGATTATTTTTTTACAAAAAAAGTCAAATTTTCCACAAAGTACATAAGTTTTTAAACGAATAGTTTAATTTTTGAATGCAAAATATCGATTTTCAACAAAATAGTTAAAGTTTCACCAAAAAAAGATGAATTTTAAATTAAAATGATGAATCTTCCAAGTGAGAGTGATAGTGAGACAGAGGGTGACGAATTAACAAGTAAAAATACTAATATCCGTAGGATATTAGAAGATGAGAAAGAATATGAATAGCTTTACTCTCAGTTAATTTTAATTGTTCTGTACCTAAAATACTTTAAGTAATTTGTTTAATAAATTAGACGTTTTTATACAAAATTATAGACAATGAAATGTATAATTTGATGAAAAAACTTCACCACATTGGCAAATTTGTTGATAACAGTACTGTCAGCTCGCGGAAACGATTACAAAAGATTTATTTAATTTTTTTCATGAACATATTGCTTAAAATGTGTTGTCTCGAAAAAAGTAAATAAACGTTTTCAAATAATTCCCGCGAGACGAAAGTGCTGCGATCAAATTGCCACTTCATAACCTAGAAATCCTCCTACGGATTGGCCCGATTGGGAACGATTGAAACTTTGCAACACTCAATCGTTCCCAATCGTGCACACACGATTAAGAAACACGATTGGAAACAATTCAAATTTCGTTCTATCGTTCTGAATTGTTTTTAATTAATTATTTCTAGAAGAGGAAGCAAGGCACCCCTGTGACTAGTCGCAGAAATAATGTTGGTCAAAGCCCTATCCATGCATCTCTCTAATTCGTCTTCTGTGATCAATCACATTAATAAGTTCAGTTTTACCCCTAACATTTTCTAATTTTTTTTGGTCTGTGACGTCAACTAGCAAGATGGCCGATATTGAGGATCAAACAGTAGAAATAAACATATGGGAGAAAAATAAATTTTTAAATATTTTTGCCGGCAGTTTAAGATCTATCGACAATTTTGTTTACAGGTACCGACAACTTTTTTTTTTACCGGTACCGACAATTTTTTTTACCGGCACCGGTTTTGCATACACAACCTTTCAAATGCTGTAAATTCCTCCGAATTCTCCGAAGTTTTTCGCGCGCTGATCTGTCGGGCGAAAGCGTAAAGCAAAATGGTTCTCTAGCCTATCATCGGATTTGGCAGTCTCACAACTCTTGCAGCATATTACTTCACATTATCTGACAGCAAAGTGTGATATTTCCCAAAAATGTGCCATTTGCTTCAAAATAAAGCAAGCAACATTATCTTTATACCGTAATTGCCATCGTAGGGCTGTCAATCAACTCATTTATAATCTAGGGACATTTTTTCCATAGCGTCAGTATGTAACAGTTGGTACCTATACAATGCGCTGGCGAAAAACGCTATTACGCTCCCAAATCTTCTCCATGTAGATACAGCTATAATACACTGGATGCAGGATTCAATGGAAAACGCCTACTTGAAGGCTTCGGAGCCGCCATTTTTTAGGGATATTTTGGTTCGGGACCACTCGGGACAGTTCGGGATATGCGGGAGATTCAAATGTAGTATGGAAGAGAACTCAAAAATATTAATAAAAATCATGTGACATTTAGTTTAGTGTCAATGAGTGAATGGACTAAAACTGGAAACTAAACAAAACTTAATAAAAAGTAATTACATAAATAAAAATAATCAAATAGTACAAAAAAAAGAAAGTCGATGGGATTTTAAATTGGTGGAATACACATTTTGTAAACACATGGTTTAGAATATTTATGTTTGTTTCTCTTGAAAGGTACACGAAATTTGTAATGTTTTTGCAAGTAAAAAATATAATAATTGTAATATCCTAAAAATCTGTATACGTTAGAATTGTGAAACACTTATTGGAACCTTTAAAAGCTACCAATTTGTACAAAATAATTTTTCTGCGGATGAAAAAATTGGTGTGAAATTGTAAATATGACTAATGTGTATTATAATTACAAAATGAATGTAAATTATAATGTAAATAATAATAATTAAAAAAAGCAAAAGAAATAAAACTCTTGTGGCATGTGCGTAAGTTAAATAATTAGTAATATTAATATTAGGCCAATAATATTATGCAATTCATGAATACGAACTTTGAATTAATGTTCAATAAACATGAACATAGAAAAGAGTACAAGGTATAAATATATAAGATAAAAATATATATTGTAAAAAGGACATTTATAATAGGTTTTACTAAAGAAATACTTGAATTAAGAATTTTCTAGATAGAAAGCGGTACTCCCTTTTCAAATAGAAGTGTGCATACAGAAGGAAAAACTGCTTAATTTAATCATTTTTAAACTTTTTTTTCATTCTGTATGCACACTTCTGTTGGAAAAAGGAGTGCAATTGGTATCTAAAAAATATTCTATTCCAGAATTCTTTAGTAAAACGAGGTGATTGAATTTTGAGTTTACAGTGTCAACCTAACGTCTTATTTTGTAAAATATTTCGATATCATTGAGATATTAAATAAATTAGGTGAAACATATTATTATTTATTTCAATATTGACAGATGCATTTAAAAATGTTTGTAAACTGAAACTTATTTTCCAGATATTTTATATTTCAAGAAATTTAAAATCATACCTTCAGAACTTCTCGAAAATATAGTTGGAAATGTATAATATAAATAATTTGTATATATATATTATTATATATATATTTGTGTATAATAAAAAATTTTCTTTTCGAATATATAGCTTCAAACCATTTCCTTAGAAGTTCCGCGTTCAGAAAAGGAAACCTACACAGAAAATGTCTGTGTTAAATTTGAATTAAATTTTGATGACTTTGAAGATTCAACGTGAAGTTTTCAATTATAAATCTTCCAATTTGAAGCATCAAAATTAAGAAATTTCGAACTTAAATCATCAAAGTTACAGACATAACTGTACATTTTCAAATTTAAAAACACTTCAATTTTGAAAATGTATAGAAGTGTGCCAAACAAAATTTGGAAATTTTCATCTAAAATGCGTCTGCTGCGATAACGTCAAAATACGTGAATCGAAAAAATCCTTTTGGATCGGTTGGAAGGTGGGGGAGAGGGTGCAGAGAGATAGAGAATGATAACACAATCAAAGCAAAGTGGCGGCTCAGTCCCACCCCCAACCGATTGTGGGGCCCCGCACGCTTCTTACGCTAGGTCACTCTACTTCGTACGTCCACGTATCGCCACGTATTCAGCAGCGCCACCCACGTGGGCCATACCGGCGAAACTTAGGAGAAGTGGCAATCACAACTTTCACCCAAGCTTGTCACCAACATTGGAAGACTTGGGCAAAATATTCACCCAACATTGACTCAAGCTTTGCACGCCCACGTATCGCCATGCATTCAGCAGCGCCATCTATTGATTAGCGGCATCGATACTTTAAACTCAGTAGATAAGAAAGATTTTGATTACAGTGCGCTTCTATACCACCAGAAGGCTTTAGACCGCAGCGACATCTCTCGGAACGCTGGCGTAATAAACGCGTCAAAATACCGGGCAAACTTGTGAAAAGTGGCCATAACAATTCTCACGCAATCTTGACACAAGCTTGGCACCAACATTGGGAGACTTGTACAAAACATTCACCCAAGCTTGACCCAAGTTTCGGTGCTATTAGAGAAGTGGTTCAGGATTATCAAATCCAACCTGATTTACCACTTCCCGAGGTAAAACTCTTTGAATCCATCCAATAATTCTTGGACTCCTCATGAAATTTATCAGCTCCCTGGCACTCAAAGCTAAAAATGGGCACACATTTGACTGCCCTGCGCGTTAGTACTTAAATTGCCCGAGCGTAGCGCTGATTACCTATAGGGCCGACTTTCTTGAAAATACATGGCAAAATTGTCAACATTCGAAGTTTTTTTATATTTTGTGGTAGTTTATTAGTCCTTTTTCGTTTTTTTTTTTGCTGAAAATGATCAGTCATATATAATTAATTTAAAAAACATTAAACATGGTGAAGTGTTTAGCAGTGAACTGTGATTCTGGTTACAAAAAGAAACGGAGTTCGGAGGAGCAAACTCAACGGTTTTTTTATGTGCCAAAAGACAAAGTTTCAATCAAAAAATGGCAAAAAGCAATTTTGAGAGATGACATTAAAGTCAAAGAAGGTCAAGCTGTTTGTGAGAGACATTTTGCAGAAAGTGACATCATCCGCGAAAGAACAATTACTGGTCCTGACGGAACTGTTTTAGGAACGGTACGTTATTGTATGAATTTAATTATCGTATTTATTTTCCTTTGTGTATATATTGCTTTTTTTTATTATTTACTTTGAAATACAAATTCCGCCAGAGTTTAAACATGAATTCGTGGAATAAAATTAATATTTTTTAAATAAATAATAATTTAAAGAACTAAATAATAATATCTTTAGCTCCAAAAAATATATTTTCTATTTACAATTTGTAAAATTTCAAAAAATAATGCAAATAATTTGTATATGAGTATCAACAATTCATCATATTCTTTTGGCATATTATTTTATATTGGCAATTATTTAAATTCGAGAACGCGCTATACTTATTTGTGGTAAAAATATTTTTTTTATTATTAACAAAATTTTAATATTGAATAAATAAATTATTTTTTGTAGACTCCGTATAAAAGGCCGCGACTTCGAGAAGGAGCCGTACCAACACTCCATTTGGGACGAGACGAAAAGCCTGAAAAACATTTTGAAAATTTAACTAATTTAATTGTTGAAAATTTAATTAATTTGAAGAATTTAACTAATCTAAAGAAAATATAAACGTTTTTTTGTACATAAAATTACATATTATTACTGTTGTGTTTTACAGAAAGTTATAATTTTTTGAAATGCTTGTTGCATTAACTTTATTTATTGAAATTTTATATTACATATAAGATTCATAAGAATTATACATTTTTAATTTAAAAATTGCCTTTTTATTAATCTCATATACATACCTCTTGATTATTGCCATTTTTATACTTGCAAAATAATTTGGTAAGTTACTTTATACTGTTTTAAAATAAAATGTTTTAATATTAAATTAGGTACATGAATTTTTACGACGCAAAAAACCTTTTAATTTTAATTTAAAATCGTGACACTAAAGTTCCTAAATTAATTAATTATTTAATTAATAACAATTTTATTGTTATTACTTTGTTTAAATTTATTATATTAAAAGTATTATCTTGGAAAAATTTTTCGTATTGCTTTCACACATTTAATCACTTAGAAACATAATATATTTCACTTTTTTCGTTATATATTTTATACTAGTATATGCCAAAAACATTTAACTTCTTTTTTCCATTAAAAAAACACGAAAAAGCGGTTCAGATTTAAAAAAAAA
>CAKNYM010051497.1:91416-104741 GCA_932195095.1 Andricus curvator
CGTGATTAGTTATGCTCTAAAAATAATAAATTATGTAATATTAATATTTTTATATTTTAATTTGAGACATTTAATCAAATAAATTTTGAATTGGACTTCGAGTTTGCACTTTTCCCAATCAGTTACTAGAGATTTTCTATCATTAGAAAGAGTATATCGTTTTAGGTTTAAAAATTCATCAAATTTTGTATGATTAAAAATTGATCTAAAAATCAAAGCGAATTAATTAAGAGGTTTAGAAACAGTTGAACCTATAGTAAATTATTTTGCTTTACCATAAAAAAGATAGGTTAGGTTTTATACTTACTGGTTATAGGTTTATATTTACTATTTTTTCTATTGTACTTACCATAAGTCTATTAATTTTCGGAATGCCGGATATAAAACACGATAAAACACGATAGTAAAATTCTTCGACAGATGACAAAAGATGCTGAAAACACTTTTACTGCCTTTTGCAAAAACCAAAGATGGTCAGGCGTCATCAAGTTGATAGCGTGTGTGAAAAGTAGACTGTCGTGTAGAAGGAAAACGAACCTGACATTACATTATAAATTAAAAGTGCAAAGAAAAAATAAATTTCACTTGAAATTTATGTGCGATTAGAATTATTGAAATTTTTTAATTTATACCAATGTATGTAATTTAAAAATAAGTTGAAAAATAAATTCAATTGATTAAGAAATTTTTTAAATATAAGTTAATTTTCACGCATCTTCATGATGACGAAATGCGACTC
Source organism: Andricus curvator (assembly GCA_932195095.1). Taxonomy (NCBI): domain Eukaryota; kingdom Metazoa; phylum Arthropoda; class Insecta; order Hymenoptera; family Cynipidae; genus Andricus; species Andricus curvator. Next base: position 92,156 of record CAKNYM010051497.1, read on the forward strand.
ATAAAGCTCGCAGCATGTGCCCATGTTCCGTGCTAGCGAAATGCGACTCATAACGCTCGCAGCTAAGTGACAATCATATATTGCTGGCGAGATGCACGCGTTCTCGCACGCATTGCATGAGAATCACGAAATGCGGGTGACGTACGTCGCACGCATTGTTATCTGGGCAGTTTCTTTAACGTACATTTTTTTTTATTTAAAAATTTTAGATATTTAAAAAAATATATCATCTTAATTTCGCGTAAAAATTTTTGTAGTTGAACGGAAAATTCATTTCTTGAACCAAAGAAATTTCTTTAAAAGAAAGAAACCCTTCTGTAACTGAGAGCTGGTGAATTTTGGATTTGATTTGCCTGAATACTTGCCCTCATGGATTTTTTTTTACATATTTTCTATTTTTGTTCATTTTCAATAGGCATTGATAACGCATTGTAAATTCAAAACCCCATTTAAAATAATTCTAAATTAAAGAACCAATTCAAATAGCCCTTTCTTCTCATCTTCTCACCCTTACAAAGAAATTTATTATTTATAATCTAATTTCATTTTATTTTTCAATTTCATTTTGTATTTAAATCTAGTTATAAACAACAAAATTTCACTTATGACATTTCTGAAAAATAAAACTCTTCGACTTTAAATACGAAAATTTCGTCTTTCAATGTTTCGAAGTGCTTGGTTGCTTATTCCAGATTTATTAAATGATCATTACATGGGTATGAGCACAGTTTTAATCTGTCCAAATGCACGATTGCAGTGCTGTTCGGACCTAGTCGAATTAGGGCATTTCTTTCACCTATTATTTTCTCTAAAATAAAAGGTCCTGAAAAATATGGATCAAATTTCTTGTCTTTCCTAATCATATTTTTCAAATAAACTTGATCCCCTGATTTGAAAAACTTTGGATTCTGTTTTCGATCATAATATAGTTTTGATCTTTCTTTCGCCCCTCGGATTCGCTCCCGAGCCATTTGCTGGCAATTATCTAATTTTGCGAGAAGATCTTTCAGATAATTAACGTGCTTTCGTGGAAAACTGGATGGTATATTGGCCTCTTTTCCAAATACAAGACTATAGGGTGTGAGCCAGTAGCTTCATGGAAACTGGTATTGTAGGAGAAGACAGCATACCTTAACCATTCGTCCCAATTTTTCGCACCCTCGAAACTTCTTAAATACTCTATTAGAGTATGATGACTCATCTCAAGTGAACCTAGATTCTGTGGATGATATGCAACCGATTGCATTTTTTTATGCGGAATATTTTGCAGAAGGTTTTTATCACCTTACTAATAAGATTCGATCCTTGATCGGTGTGTATCACCTGAAGACAGTCATATCGAGATTTTTTGGTCTTACAACAACAACAAATTTTTCACCGAGATACGAGAAACGTCGTTGAACAGGTAGAAAGATTTCGAATCAGCCTTCCTAAATGCGAATTCAGTGCGATTTTGTTTTCACTGAGATGGAAATACTTTTCCCCAAGTGTCAGGAAGGCGTCAGTGCACACGCGCCGGAAAGAAGCGCTATTTTCGCATGAGGGCGGGGGGGGGGGGGGGGGGCCCAAAAAAACCCCCCCCCCCCAACAAAAAAGCGCCGCCTACCTAAAAAATGCCAGGGCCGCATTCATGTCCCAGTGCGTCCCTGAGTCTCTTGATGAAAGTTCTTCGCCCGAGTTCCTTACTTTACAGTTCTCCTCCTCAGTATTTCGCCCTAGTGTCATAGTGTGAAGTTCTTCGCTAGTTCTTTGTCAACGGTCCTTAGTGTAAAGTTGTAACACAATTAAATAAATATTGAATAAAACTAAAAGTGAAGTATTCGGAATTATTATTCATTCCTGGCGATCCTGAACGCATTACATAATTTGGCGAACCTGCCAGGATCGGCTTTTCGAATCCTCGTATTCCACGGAATCGACAAAAGGAGGATATCACATAAAAGTCCGATCATCGTGAAACGAACTTGGAAAGAAAAAAGTATTCTACGAAATTCAAGAATACAAAAAGGAACTGTGCATTCTACGGAATTCATAAAAGACGAGGAGGCTTCCACGGAACTCAGGACGAACTCCGGGTCTATCCACGGGCGACCCGAAAACCAAAGAAGAAAGAAATTTTGAAGAAGAAAAATATACCAAAAACTCAAAAGTTAGAAACAAAATCTAAAGAGAAGAAACATATTGGGAAAATCGAAAAGAAGAATTTAAAACAGGAGTTTCAAACAAAAAATTCAAAAAGAAAAGTATTATTTATTGTTTGGTAGTGTCTGAACCAAGTAGGGCACTATACTTCGAAAAACAATTAAATAAGAAATTCTAAAAAGGAAAATTGAAAAAGAACGAGGCCCGCAAACAGGCGGAAGAGGCAACGGCCTATACACGAAGCAGCAACGAAAAGGAGGTAGCAGATCATCACATCACATGTAGCAGATCATCACATCGCAGGTAGCAGCCCTGATATTGATCTGCGCCGGGAAGCAACTCGGCGGGGTAACGTGACTCAACAAACAGTAAGTAAAGAATAATAATTTTAAGAAGTGTTAATTTTAAGTCAGAAATTATTGTACAGTTTGAAGATATTTAGAAGGTAAATTTTATGACTAAAATCATAAAATTTTCGCCCAAATACTACCAAACTTCAGGCTTGCGACGGTATGCATGCTAAGTTGTTCCCTGGCCTCTGCGTTCCTCAATAAACAAAAACTACTTCAAGTTTATTTGCACGTGGGTTTAGCCCTGTCAGATAATCTCAAGGTTTAAACGGGAAAAAACCTGTCACGTAATTCAACGAGAAGAAAATCAAAGGAAGAATCAGCAAAAGTTAAGCAAAGTAAATTTAGAAAAAAAAAACTAAAATTATATCGCGAATTTACACCCGTTCAGGGTAATTATAGGTACATAATACACAAAAACGAAAAATTAGGTAAAAGAAAATTTTGCAAACTGGAATTTTTGACATATCGAGAAGGTAAACATTACTCGATTAAGACAGACTCATCCGCGGACTCAGACTCCACGGACATAATCGATAAAATTAATAACCCTTTTTGCACCGCAGATAATATGTCCCGCGCATCCTCTCCTAATGCCGATAGAGAGCGATCCCATTCATTAATGTCCACCGACGAATTATTAAAATTGTTGATAACTAAAGTAGACAGAATGAAGTCTACATTGAACGAAGTCATAACTAACGTAAATGCTCTAGCTGATGAAAACGACAGACGAATTTTAGAGATATAGAAAATTGGAAAATCAGCAGGTTTAAAAGGAGAAATAGTAACGGATAGTCATGAGATTACTAGTGATGAAAGCGAAAATGAGGCGAAAGAGAAAAAGAGAACTCAAACAGCAGAATCCCTAACAGTCCGCGCGCCGCATTTAATCAATAACTCCGCACCGTTCGACCCTTCAACCGTACCACCCACTAGAACACCTCATAACATAAACAACCGAGAGCAGGGTCAAGGTGGTATTGATTTTATTCTGGTTAAAGACATAATTAGAACGGTAGAAACTTTGAATGGGAATACGGATGTAGGAGTTAAAAACTTCATTAAATCTATTAAACGCGCACGAATACAGTGTGACAACCCTAATTTGCTTTTGGACTACATTTTAACTGAAAGAATTATAGGTGATGCAAAAAGAGCAATTAGACACGTACGGATAAACAATTTCGAGGATTTATATGCAGCTTTAAAATCAAATCTCAGTGTACCCACTTCAGTAGAATTATGCAGATCAAAATTAGAAAATGTACGACAAGGATTTGAAAACGTACAAATTTATAGTCAACGCGTTAGAAGCGTTTACAATGAACTAACCTATGCCTTACAATCTGCACACAGTTCAGGAAAAGAAAGAAAGATTGCTTCAAAAATGGAAGAAAAGGCAGCAGTTAAAAAATATGTTATGAATCTACGCGATGAAGTTTCGAGCCAAGTAAGGCAGATGAAACCCGAAAATCTAATTGAAGCTTTACAAGAAGCATTGGAGGCAAAAAATATGGATTAATGAGAAAAAAAAATAGAATAATGAAACCAATTATGAATAAACCTATACCCCAGCTCTCACGACCACAAGTGTCAACACCTATACCTAGGCCACAAGCAAACACAATACCATTCAAAGTATCAAATAAGAATATGGCCTTAGCAGATAGGTTAAGAATAGAATGCTATAAATGCAGAAAAATAGGACATATGGCGACACAATGTTATACCAAACCTCAAAATTTTCAAATTACACCAAACCCCAAACGACCACCTCAAACTCAAGTGAGAATGACAAAAGATATAGACTCCGCAGAGAACCAAGAAGAGGAAAATTGTTTAGAGTATCAGAAAATGACACAAGAAGAAATTCAAGAAGAAGCAAATTATCAAGAGACTGCAGAATATCAGCTATATCTGGAAAACTGCAATCAATACGAGTAAAACGACGAGACGGAACAGTATACAGCTTATTAGTTGACACAGGAGCTTCCATTAATTTAATAAAAGAAGACAGCATCCCAGATAATCATAAGAAATTCAAATTTAAGAAAAATTTCTGCATGGGAAATGACCAACATCAGACGACTGATGCAGCATATATTCCATACTTTGAAAAAATCCACCTGTTTCATGTTATTCCTGTTGACTTCCCCTTACCGGAATCTGGAATAATAGGTTTACCATTCCGCAATAAATTCGATAGATACTCATTAACTACAAATTATTTAATTTTAGAAAATAAAAAACTACCGTTACACAATGATGGAGAATACATCTCGCAGAACTCAAGTTTAGTCTGTCAAATTAAAACAGAAGAAAATAATCAAGACGTTTGGATAGAAAATCAAGAAGGAATATCGGACGGAATATACCAAATAAAAAATAATAAAATAACTTCACCAATATTTAATTATAACATGAAACCCATAGAAGTACCAAAAACCATAAATTACGAAAAAATAATGGCTATTGAATCAAGGGATCAAATTTATAATTCTAAAAAAGAAAACAGAATAGGATCGGAAAGACTAATTGAACTATTAAAAATTTTAAAACTAGATCACATTGAAAATCAAATCAGAGAGTAAATCAAAAAAGTAATAGTTAAATACAACGAAATATTTACTTTAAACACAGATCCACTACCATGCACAACACTAACTGAGCATAAGATCACCTTAAACCAGGTAAGGTAAGAAACCTTAGATCACACAAATTACCCGAGAAACATAGAGAATTTGCTTTAGAAGAAACCCAAAAACTATTGGATAAAGGAATAATAAGACACTCACAATCACCGTTTAACTCACCATTATGGGTAGTTCCTAAAAAAGGTAACAAATTAAGATTGGTAGTAGATTACAGACAAATCAATAAAGACACCGACCAAGACGCATAACCTCTCCCACTGATAGATGATATACTAAATCATCTAGATCAAGCTAAATTCTTCTCCGCGTTTGACATGAGTGCCGGTTTCCACCCGATCCCGATGGAAGAGAAATCAAAAAAATATACAGCTTTTTCTACTTCACAAGTACACTTTGAATATAATAGGATGCCCTTTGGATTGAAGAACGCATCAGCTACCTTCCAACGTATGATGGATAATGTGTTTAGAGAACTTCTAGGCGAGAAATGCTTTATCTACATTGAGGATATAGTAGTGTTCGGTAAAACACTAGATGAACATAATAAGAATTTAATTGAAGTTTTTGAAAGAATTAAAAAATTAGGATTACGATTGGAACCATCTAAATGTGAATTGCTCAGACTGGAATTAGAATATTTAGGTCATTTAATAACAACAAATGGAGTTAAACCTAACCCAGCAAAAACGGAAGCTGTAAAAAACTTTAAAACTCCAACTACAGTCAAAACAATACAATCACTTTTAGGACTCGCTGGATACTATAGAAAGTTTATAAAAAACTTCTCCACCATAGCTAAACCTTTGACCAACCTAATACGAAAGGAAGTAATATTCGATTGGACACCTAGATACGAAGAAAGTTTTGAAAAATTGAAAGAACTTTTGTGCAATGCACCAGTACTACGATTCCCAAATTTTGAAGAAGAATTTACACTTTCAACAGACGCCTCGAATCAAGCATTAGGAGCTGTATTGTCGCAGCAAGGCCACCCATGTTTATTTATTTCAAGGACATTGAATAAAGCAGAAGAGAATTATAGCACAACCGAAAAAGAATTATTAGCGATTGTTTGGGCTTGCAAAAGATTACGTCAATATCTATTAGGAACCAAGTTCAAAATACAAACTGATCTAGTTCTCGTTTATTAAGATGGAGATTAAAACTCGAAGAATATAAGTATGAGATATTATACGTAAAAGGAAAAGAAAACAAAGCATACCACGGTACCATTAGACAGTAGCGATTCTGATGCTGAAAGTTTTGGTAAAGAACCCGCACTGAAAAAACCTATGATTACCAAACAAAGAGTATTAAGAGATAGAGAAAAAGTAAGAATTAGGGAACCATAAGAAGAAGAAGATGAAGAAGAGGAAGAAGAGAACCAACTATATAAAGGATTTTTAGAATGTAAAGAAAACCCAGTAACGAACAATAGAGTTAAAACTTAACAAAACGCTGAAGAAAAACTTTGGGAATTAATAAACAAGTCAGATATGCCTGATTATAATGAGGAAAATTGGATACGTTATTTAGGATTATTAATAACAAAATTTAGAGATAAAGGATTGACAATAGTAAGATTGATTTTTGGTGATCCAACCTTTACACCATTGGAAAAGGAAACTCTTTTGAGAAATATTACAATACTTATCTACTTATTACCCCGAAATAGGATTCCATATCTGTTTTAATAAAACCAGAGAATTAACTAAAGAAGAAAGGAAACCCATCATTAAAGAAGCTCACGCTAATCACCTTGGAGAGAAAAATACAATTGAAAAGGCAAGAGAAATTGGTGAATGGAAGAATATGGATGAAGAAATTAAGAAATACGTAAAAGCATGCCCTATTTGCCAACTGCAAAAGACAACAAGAGTTACTAATCAAGCACAATCAATCATTTCAGACAAACCTACTAACCCTAACGAAAAAATTGCATTAGACGTTTTTGGTCCTCTGCCAGAAACAAAACTAGGTAACAAATACATTTTAAGTATTCAAGACAGATTAACAAGGTATACAGTTCTAATACCTATGAAAAATGAAACTGCAGAAACCGTAATCGAAAGTATGATTGATCATTATATATATATATATATATATATATATATATATATATATAAATAAATAAAAACAACATCTTTCCATCCACAAGCAAATGGTAACATAGAAAGAATGCATTCAACTTTAAAAAATCTCATTAAAACATCAATGGAAGATAATGGTAAACAATGGAATGAAAATTTGAAATTCATTACATTCGTAATTAATACAATGAAAAATACAAGTACAGGCTTCTCACCTTTTGAGATGACAGTCGGAAGAGATCCTAATATCCCATCAGCAATACCAAGATCACCAACGCTCACATCTGCTGATTAAATAAAGAAATGGAAAATCAAACATAATAATGTCATTAAAAAAGTTAAAGAAAGAATTGAAATTGAACAAGAAAAGGCTGAGGAACGTTTGGATGAAAACATAGTTAAAAGCCACCCAGTTTACAAAATAGAAGATCAAGTTAAATGGAAAAATAATACAAAACAAAATACATTGGATCCAAGTTGGAAAGGTCCAGGAATTGTTACAGGAATTACAATGAATAATAATTCAAAAATTAAATTTAAAGGAAAAACTCTTCAACTCGATATTGATCAAGTGATGCCATTTTATGTTCCAGGAAAATAATGATTCTGATACTATGGATGTTAATAATGACGACAAGAGCAAACTATGTTCTTCAAGAAATGTATGGAAAAATTTACATGGAGGAAATTAGCAAAGCATATTTGTACCACGAAGAATGGAAACTAATCATAGGAATAAATTTAACTACAAACAAAAATAGTTTTCAAGGTTTAGAACAAACAATTAATTTAATAGAACAGACATGCGAAAATGAATGTATAGCGAGAAACGAAATAAGATTAATAAAACATAGAATTAAGAAATTAATAACCAAAACTACAATTTTTTATAAATTACTAGGAAAACAAAGACATAAAAGAGGACTAGTTAATTTTATAGGTGATATTTCGAAAACCTTATTTGGAACCTGTACCGAATCAGATTTAAACCAAAAATAAGCTCAGAATTTGACAAATTATGTACTTACAATGGGAAAATAGTTTCCGTATTAAATAATCAAACAAAAATTCTCAAAATAGTATTAGATACAGACCATGAAGTTGAAAGCTGAATTCCAATACTAAAGATAATTTCATTAATATGAAATTAATTTCAATAACTATCCTAATTGACGAAATGAACGAAAATATTAATATAGCAATAGATGCTATCAATAATGGTACAAACGGAATTATACAACCACAAATTTTAACTCCTGCAATTTTGAAAGACACAATAAAAAGATTTTGAAATGCAACATCGAACAAAATACCATTTCGAGGAAGACTACCCGAAAATTCTCGAGATTATTTCATTCTCAATAGCGGTAGTAAATGGATTATTAGGTTACGTTATTAATATCCCAATTATTGAAAACGAGGAAGGATCTGTAAAAAGAATAATTCCAATCCCAACCAAAATTGGCAAAATATTCCTTTCCTTAATTCCTGACCATGATTTGATAATTAACTTTGCAAACAGTTACGTGCCGACTGATAAAGATAAAATTAACAAATGTAAACAAATAAATAGACATTTGATATGTAAAAGAAATCAGCCTAATCTAAGAATTTATTAAACAAATACTTGTGAAGCAAGTTTACTGAGAAGATATGCGAGATCAGCATGTTCACAGTCCCCTTATTTGCTTCATGAAGAAACTTACATCATCGGAATTACATGTAATTCCGACAAACGACGTATACCTAGATTTAGTATGTGGAGAAAAAATCGAAACTATTCTAATCAAAGTTGCCACATTAATTACCGGCGAAAATTGTGAAATATATAACAACTATGATAAACTTCATTTATCAAAAAACTTAAATATGACTAAAACCATTATTGTCAACGAAACTTGCGATATGCAACATAATTTAGGAAACTTAGATAAGAGGTTAATTCAAATGCCCAAGCAAATTGATCTGGATGTACTTAGAAAAGTACAACTTAGTTTAAACGATGTCCAAAGTATACTCAATAATATGTCCACTTATAAAAAACCAAAAAGTTGGAGTGAAACTACTTCAGAATGGTTACAGCGTTTAAGCTATCCAGAGATAGGGTTGATAACTATGTACGCGCTTTTTAAGTGTGGAGTGCTAAGATAGATACGAAATGATACGAGATGCATACCTAAGAAAATTATCCTTTTTTGTATAAAAAATAAAGTAGAAAATCAACCTAATGTCGTAACTTATACAACAGGTGTAGAAGCAGTAAAACCACGAACATCTCTATTACGACCAGTCAATACGAAAAAGATTCATTTGTAAAATTGAAGAATTTCGAGGACGAAATAATGTCTCAAGAGGGGAGTGTTATGTACCCTACCCATAAGTACCTATATATGTGAACTAATCAATACAATGTATAATTAATACAATGTACGCCTGTAATTGCGCATGTACTTTCTGGTACTTTCCATAGATAGAAGGTTCTAGAAGTACTGTTCTTCGCCCTAGTGTCATGGTGTAAAGTTCCTCGCTAGTTCTTTGTCAGAGTTCCTTAGTGTAAAGTTGTAACACAATTAAATGAATATTGAATAAAACTAAAAGTGAAGTATTCGGAATTATTATTAATTCTTGGCGATCCTGAACGCATTACACTCTCCCTTGGTGAAATTTGTATTTTTTCGAATTCTTCGCCAACGAAGAGAAATTTTATCGAAGGCGAACGTGTTTTAAACGCTGGACATATTATTTATTGTGGGGAAAAGTCGGTAACCGATTTGTTTGCTCTTGTAGCATATTGTATGCAAACCTCGGGTCTAAAAAACTATCCTCACGAAACAAAAGGTAAAATTACTTTGAATGGCAAAATATTCAAAAAGGAATGCAGTTGTAAAGCTGGTCTCAGTGAACAGCCCTACTAAAAAAAAAGTCAGGAATCGTCACAAATGGTCAGAAGTTCTGACGATTCCTGAACATCCTGACCATTACTGACGATTCTGACTATTTCTGAAGATATGCTAATTCACATCCTATCAGGTAGCTCATCGGCTAGGACCGCAGGTAGGCCAATCCAAAAGGATTAAAAATTGAAAATAATTTTTTTTTCAATGTTGCATATACAGATTCAAAAGTTAGAAACTCAGAATCTACGGGTTTCGACGCTTTCAGATACCTAAAAATTTTCCTACAAATTTAAAATTAGGATAAATATAATGTATCTTGTAAAGAGAAACAGATACGTCAAAACTCACAAAATTTTCAGATTCATCTTCAGATTCATTTAATATATAAATGATAATAATTAAATATAAGTAAAAAGAGAATATGCATAAATAAATATAAATAAATAATATAAATAACCTGGGGAATATAAAAGGGATTAGGTTTTATAACATTCTATTCTTGGTCCCCTAATAAAAGGATTATCCTTCGTTTTCCTGACGATTTCTGTCGAGAAACGTAACAAAAGTGGTCAGAAATGGTCAGAAGTCCTGACTTTTTTTCTGAAGATTCCTGACTTTTTTTTAGTAGGGAGTGCAAGCACATCGTTCCAGTTTTTATTTATTGTAGCAAGTGAGTTGCTTATTTCAATACGACGTGGGTTTGTTTACGTACATATTATAATATAAATGATCTTGAATTATTATTATTTCTTTTCTCCTTAGAATATACATTATAAGAATAAATTGCTAATCAAAAGTTATATAACTAATGGGTTGAAATTAAATCGTGAATAAGTCTTTCAGAATTTGAGGTTAGCTGTCAAGTAAAAACATCAGATTTCTTGCATGCACATTGCAAATTGCTTTTTAATGAACATCCCGATAAAAAGGCTGGCGTGAAAAAGCATTGAGAATTTTGAATAATTAAAAAAGTTGTTTCTATCCTTTGTTCTAGAATCCTTGATTAGGTAGAAAAAATAATAAAATTCCAATCCCTTTCAAAGCCGATCAAAGTAGGATTGTGTTCAAAAATATCACTATCTTCGAAGCAGCTGCATCTTCAAAGACATAAAGTGTTCTTTGTAAATGAAAACGTGGCTTATGTATTTTATTGTCAAATAATTTTGAAACATGTAAACACTACAATTTTGATGTTATAATGGATATGATTGTAATGTGATTATAATTTAATGTTTATAACGAAACTTGTTTTCGTTATAAACATTTTTTTATAGAACATTTACACATTTATGTTTTATACCTTTGTTTAACGTATTAATATTATTATCAATTCAAAAAATTATATTAAATTATATGAATTTACACCAGACTCTCTTTTGAGAAACGCGCGATCGCACGCGTTTTATGAATTCCTAGAATTGCTGGTCCCCGCAGTTTCACAGGGACAGGGCGCGAGACGGTTGCGACTCCGCCTCTGAAGGGACGAAGTGCACTACTACTCAGTGAAGTATAATGCGCAATATTATGGAATAAAATTTGGAAGCTTTTCGAGAATTCGTACAGGTTCGAAGAGAATAAGAACATTTTCTGCAGTATTTAAAGGCAATTACTTTCAATTTTCAGGAAAAATTCAAATTATGTGACAAGATATTTAGAAGTTCTGAAAATATTTTCGAAATAAGTTAAGTTTTTAAAAGGTTTCCAATTATGTAGAACGAAATATAGATTTTGTTATTATATATTTAAAATAAATTTTTCAAGTTTCTTAAGGATTTTTGAAGGTTTCATGACAATATAAAAATGTTGTAAAGATTCTTGGGAAAATTTTTACTAATTTTTTATTTTGTCGGGCATTTGGCTTGCTTCTGGAATTACTATTGTCATAGGAATGGTACTTTTTTTGCTGCCACTTGTCCCGCTGTGCTGGCCACACGCCCACACTGATTAAAGTCAATAATATGCAAAATGATCTCTTTTGTGAGAATGATTTTATCATAAATTTAATTATTGCACTACAATCGCATGGCAAAACAGCACATTTGGAGCCATTAAACGGCTTCCTATCTTCACTCGTTCTCAAGGTAAAAAGTTTGTAAATAAATCACCGTAAAAAGAAAACTATTGCATATTTCAGCATTTCCAAAAATGCATTGCATTCAGGAATGTTCAAAGAATATCTGTGAATTTTTTCAGATTTTTCCTGATGTCGCCCTCCTTCTGGGAACAGGTCAAAGTGGACCCTTGGAAAAGGAGGCCGAAAAACCCTGTGTTTTGGGACGTTTTGCACTCTAACTATTGAACAAAAATTTTTCGGACAAAAATGAACATATCGCTGCATTCGGAAGACTTTAATTTTTCAGATGCTTTTTATTAGACATTTCAGAGATTTTGTTGTGCGAGTTTCAATCAAAAAAATCTGCCCGCTTCGCGGGCACATTCTCATCGCGCGC
>CAKNYM010051498.1:6197-16902 GCA_932195095.1 Andricus curvator
GGAATTTGTTAAAAATTTAACTATTTGATTAAGAATTCGTCCTTTTTCGTCCTTGGTTAAAAATTCAACTATTGGGTTTAAAATTTATGTACTGTTTCGAAAATTCGTCTTTTTAAATAAAAAATTGATATTTTTCGTTAAAAAATTAAACATTTTTGGTGAATTTTTTTCATTGACTAAACAATTTTTCTTAATTGAAAATTCGCTTCTTTCTTGGATAAAAATGAATCTGCTATGGTTGAGGATTCAACAAATTTTTAAAAATTTGGTTTTTAGTTTAAAATTAATTTTTTTTTGGGTTTAAATTAATTTTTTGAATTGAAAAAACTGTTTGTTTGAAAATCAATTTTTTTGGTTGATTATTTAATGATATCGTTGAGAATGCAATTATTTTGTCGGAAGCTCCTCTTTTTGGCTTGAAAATTTAACATTTTCGATGATTTTTTTTTATTTATTAAAAATATTTCATTATTGAAAATTCGTCTTATTTATTTAAAAAATCATATCTGTTGGGAGAAATTTCACCTTTTTTGATTAAAAATTTAACTAATTAGTTTAAAATAAATCTGCTTTGGCTGATTATCCAACTATTTTGTTGAAAATTTGTCTTTTTGAAAATTTGACTATTGCCTTTTAAGCTGAAAATTGATTTTTTTTAGCCTAAAAATTAAACTATTTGGTAGAAAATTTTTGAATTGAAAACTCATCTCCTTTGGCAGAAATTCAATTTTTTTTTGTTAAAAATTAAACTGGTTGGTTAAAAATGAATCTTTTCTGGTTAAGGATTCAACTGATTTGCTGAAAATTTATTTTTTGATTAAAAATTAATTTTTGAACTCAAAATTTCACTATTTGGTTGAAAATTAACTTTTTTGTTGAAAATTCAAATATTTTGCAGAAAATCTTTCTTTTTGGCTCGAAAATAGAACTATTTAGTAGAAAAATAATCCGTTTTGTATAAAATTCGTTTTTTAAAATTAAAAATTCATATTTTTGATAAAAATTTAATTCCTGCAATTTGAGATAACATTTTTTTCAGTTTAAAAACTTAAAAAAAAACTTATGGATTTAAAAAAAATTTTTACAGTTTAAAAATTCTATAATTTGGTGAAAAGTTTATGGAATTTCTTTAAAATTTAACTATTTTGATGAAAATTCATTCTTTTTGGTAGAAAATTAATCCTCTCTGTTAAAAATTCAACTACCTGATTAAAAATTTATGTATTTTGTTCAAAAAATTTTTTTTCTTAAAAACAGTTTTTTTAAATTTTGAATAAATTCCATTTTTTGAAAATTTAAATAATTGGTTGAAAGTTAAACAACTAGTTTCCTCGAAATTCATTTTTTTGGTTGAAGATTCATAATTTCATTTGAAGATTCATAATTTTATTTAAAAATTTATCTTTTTGGTTAAAAATTGAACAACTGTATTGAAAATTTGTTTTTTGGTTTAAAATCAATTTTTTAAACTGAAAATAAACTATTTTGTAGAAAATTCATGGAATTTGTTAAAAATTTAACTATTTGATTAAGAATTCGTCCTTTTTGAAAGGAAGTTAATCTTCTTGGTTAAAAATTCAAATATTGGGTTAACAATTTATGTACTGTTTCAAAAATTCGTCTTTTTTAATAAAAAATCGATATTTTTCGTTAAAAATAACAAATTTTTGGTGAATTTTTTTCATTGACTAATCCATTTTTCTTAATTGAAAATTCGTCTTTCTGATTCGAAAATTCATCCCTTTTAGTATAAATTCAATCTTTTTTAAATAAAAATGAATCTGCTATGGTTGAGGATTCAACAAATTTTTAAAAAATTTGTTTTTTAGTTCAAAATTAATTTTTTTCAACTCAAAATTTAAATATTTGGTTGAAAAATCAACTATTCGGTTGAAAATTAATTTTTTTTTTTTTGAAAATTCAAATATTTTGCTGAAAATCTTTCTTTTTGGATTGAAAATAAAACTATTTGGCTGGAAAAATAGAACGTTTTGTAGAAAATTTGTTTTTTAAAATTAAAAATTAATTTCTTTGAAGAAAATTTCAATGTTCCATTTTTGGTTGAAAATTTATTTTTCTTAGTTTAAAAATTCAACTATTTGATAAAAAATTTATTGAATTTGTTGAAATTTCAACTATTTGGTAATGCTGTTGATTTAAAATTTTAACTATTTTTTTGAAATTGATGTATTTCGTTAAAAAATCGTCTTTTTTAGTAGAGAAATATTCTTTCTGGCATTAAAATTTAACATTTTGGAAAAAAAATTTAATGTCCAAAAATTTGTTCTTTATTGAAAATTCATCTATTCAGTTGAAAAATCAACTGTTTGGTTGAAAATTGACTCTTTTGTTGAAAATTAAATTTTTTTGGTTTGAATGCAATTTGAACAACTTTCTTGAAAATTCGTTTTTGAATTAAAATTAATTTTTTCGACTAAAAATTTAACTTTTGGATTTTAAATTTAACTGTTTTTTTTTCTATTGACTTTTTTCTTGAAAATTAAAATATTTGGTAGAAAATTCTTCTTTTTGACTTGAAATTCAACAATTTGGTCGAAAATCCAACTACTTGTTAGGAAACTAAACTCTTTTGTAGAAAATAATTTTTCTTCAATTAAAAATTAATTTTTTTAATGAAAATTCGTACTTTCTTGTAGAAAATTAATATTCCTAGTTGATAGTTCAACTATTTTAATAAAATTAATTTATTTGGATAGAAATTCAACTATTTTATTAAATTTTTCTAAATTGAAAATTTATTTTTTTACCTGAAAATGTAACAATTCCATTTTTGTTAAAAAATTTATCCTTTTTAGTGAGAACTTCATTTCTTTGATTGAAACCCATATTTTTGGTTTGGGAATTCAATTATTTTTAGAAAATTAATATTTTTGTGTAAAAAATTCAACTTTTTTCTGAAAAATTTATCTTTTTTTTATTGAATTTATTGAATTTCACGGTTTTTGGTTGGGAAATATTTTTATTTGTAAATTCAACTATTCAATTATTTTTTTTTGTCGCTAAAAAATTCATAATTCTAGTTAGAAATTAATTTCTTTGGTTGCAAATTTAACTATTGATGTTTTTTAGTAGAAAATTAATTTATTTGATTAAAAACTCGTCTTTTTCGAGTTCAAAATTTTTTCAATTTTTGTTCAATTCAACAGATTTTGATTGAAAATTAAAATCTTCTCTTGGCTAAAATATCAATTATTACATTTTTTCTTCAAAATTCAATTAATTGATTGAAAATTGAATTACTTTCTTTAACATTATTTTTTTTGTTAAAGGTTCATAATTTTCGTTGAAAATTTATCTTTTTGGTTGAAAATTAAACTAATTTATTAAAAATTTGTTTTTTGATTCAAAATTCATTTTTTTTAGCAGAAAATTTAACAATTTGGTTGAAAATGCAATTGTTTGGTATATATAATTTGTTTATGTATTATATGTATTTATTTTCATTTTTCACTTTTTCAGAGATCAAAAAGGACCATAATGCATAAAAAATCCCGAAGACAGAGAAAACAGGAATTTAGTTA
Source organism: Andricus curvator (assembly GCA_932195095.1). Lineage (NCBI taxonomy): Eukaryota > Metazoa > Arthropoda > Insecta > Hymenoptera > Cynipidae > Andricus > Andricus curvator. Next base: position 9,740 of record CAKNYM010051498.1, read on the forward strand.
CAAACAAAAAGTTGTAATGAAATAATCAGGCCTGTACTTTGAAGAAAATAAAGAAAACTATAAAAAATTTCTAATTTTTTATTTTTTACAAAAAAAAACAGGAATTATTAAGATAATATAATAATTTATTAATATGCTTTATAAACTGTTCTTACTTGTTAAAAAATAATTTTTAACATCTTTACAACAAGCAGACTTGCGTCACTTTATTTGAGACAAACATCATAAATTTTACTTTTTTATCATTTTATAAAGTCTGCTGATAAGAAGCAATGACGGAATTAAAAAGCGACTTTTATTCAGAGATTTATTGAGATTTTTGTAGATAATTTTCATTTTTAAAGAAAAATATAAAATTTAAGAGAAAATCTAATTAACAATAACAATTTTATTTGTTTAAACAATATTTTTTCTCGTCTAATCGCAAATTATCGGTATTCTCATAATTAAATTAATGTAAATTAATTATATAATAATATAATATTATAATATTATAATATATAATATTATTATTATATATAATATTATAATATTATATAATAATAATAAATGTAAAAAATAATCTAAAAGTAGAAAACTCAACTGTTTTGTAGAAAATGCAGTTTTTAAAATTAAAAGATTATTTTTGAAAATTTAATATTCATTTTTTTTAGAAAAAGTAACTAATTAATTAATTAGGCGAGAGAAAATATCAATATGGTCGATGCAATGTGCTGTTAATTGTTAAAACAATTATTTATCATTTAAATGTATCGTTTTTTGAATATGACAAAAAAAGAAAGAAACATGATATTATTTTTTTTAGACGAAAAAAAATTCTTTTGTGGTGTTTAAAATGTTCCAAAATTGCAAAAAAAAAAAGAAATCCGCAAATCACTCAATCCAAAAATACACGTTTTTTGCACATTTTCAAAAAATTCTAAATTGAGGGAACAATTTTCTTTTGAATTTTAATTCAAAATTAATTTTATTTTATTTTAAAAAAATAACTATACGTTAAAAATTATGCATTACAAGGAAAAATATTGTGTTAAAAAAATGTTTATTTTAATAATAAATTACACATTTGTTCTGTGAAATATTTTTTGATGTGGTTCAACATTTTGTTCTACAATCAATAGTTTTCTAACAAAATCACATTTAATTAAAAAAATTTTTTTTTTTATTCAAGTTAAGCGTAGAAAACTCAGCTGTTTTTTAGAAAATGCAGTTTCTAAAATTAAAAATTTATTTTTGAAAATTGAATATTCATTTTTTTTAGAAAAAAAAAATAACTATTCTATTTTGGATTAAAGATTTATCTTTTTTATTTAAAAATACATCTGTTTGGATAAAATTTAGTCTACTTTGTTAAAAATTAATTTTTTGGATTAAAATTAATTTTTAATGAAAATTGAACTATTTAAGTGGTAACTTAATTGTTTGGTTGAAAATTACCTTTTTTGTGAAAAATTCAAATATTTAAGAGAAAAATCTTTTTTTTTGCTTGAAAATCAATAATTTGGTAAGAAAATTTAACTATTTCGTAGGAGACTCAACTGTTTTGTAGAAAATTCGTTTTTTGAATGTGAAAATTAATTGTTTTATTAAAAATTTAACTATTCCATTTTGGATTGAAAAATAATTTTTTTTGGTTCAAAAATTCATCTCTTTGGTTGAAATTTTGAACTGAAAATTGAACTATTTCGATGAAAATCCGTCCGTCCATTTTGGTTGAAAATTCAACTATTTTATTGAAAATGTATGTATTGTGTTGAGAATTTGTCCTTTTTAGTAGAAAAGTAATATTTTTCGTAAAACTGTTTGGTGGAAAATTCGTCTTTAAAAATAAAAATTCATTTTTTTTTTTAAATAAAATTTAACTCTTTGGCAGAAATTGTGTGAAATTTGTTGAAAATTCAACTATTTTGTGGAAAATTCGTCCTTTTTAGTAGGAAATAATTTTTTGGTTACAAATGTAACAGTTGGGACAAAAATTAATCGGTTTTATTTATAAAATTAAAATCTTATTTGGTTGAAATATCAACAATTAAATTTTTTGATGAAAATTCAACTGTTTAGGTTAAAAATTTAACTGATTGTTCAAAAGTTGAACCATTTTTATCAAAATTAATTATTTTGTTGAAGATTCTATATTTTTATTTTGTAGAAAATGTATTTTTTTTTTAAATTCAAAATTTATTTTTTAAATGAAAATTTAACTATTCCGTATCGGGTTAAGAATTGATCTTTTTAGGTTAAAAATTCAACTTTTTAATGAAAAATGTATGTTATTTGTTGAAAATTCAACTATTTGGTTGCAAATCCGTCCTTTTTGGGGAAAAATCAGTCTTCTTGGTTGAAAATTCAACTATTTGGTTAAAAAATTATGTATTGGGTTAAAAATTTGTCTTTTTTAGAAAATTAGGAATTTTGGTTGAAAATTTATCTTTTTGGTTGATAATTCAATTATTTGGTTGAAAACTTAACAGTTTTGATCAGAATCAGAAATTGAACATTTTGATTGACATTTTGATTAACATTGAATGTTTATTGACTAAGAATTCTTTCTAAATTGAAAAATCAACTCTTGTTGACAATTCATCTTTTCTATTTGAAAATTTATACCATTCAGTGGAAATTTGAACTTCTTTGTTAAAATATTGTTTTTTGATAAAAAAAATAATTTTTTAACAAAAAAATCAACTATTTTGGTTGCAAATTCAACTGTTTGGTTAAAAAGGGACTTTTTTGTTGAATATTCAGATTTTTTGCAGAAAACTCGTTTTTTAAACTTGGAAATTCATTTTTTAAAAGAAAATTGAACTATTTCATTCTGGGTTAAAAATGATTCTTTTTTATTTTCAAAATTTAACTATTTGGCAGAAAATTTATGAAAACACATGAAAATTCGTTCTCTTTGGTTTGAAAATTTATCTTTTTGGGTAGAGATTCAATCTTCTTTTTATTAAAAATGCAAATGTTTAGTGAAAAATAAATCTTCTTTTGATGAGGATTTAACAATATTAATTTTTTTTGTTTAATGTTTAGAGAATTTCTTGAAAACATTCTGAAAATTGTTTGAAAAGTTGTAAATTGAACTAATTTGTTGGAAACTCGTTGTTTGGATTGAAATTAATTTTTTGGAAATGAAAATGTAACAAAGATTTCGGATAGATTTAAAAGATTTCACAAAGGTTTCAATAATTTCACAAATAAATATTTCAAATATTTCCAAAAATTTTAAAAAGATTTCAATGATTCTCCAATCATTTTAGAGATTTTGGATAGATTTAGAAGACTTCACAAATACTTCAATGATTTCCCAACGATTTCTATAATTTCACATATATAACCAAATATATTTAAAAAATATTTCAAATATTTCCCAAGATTTCAGAAATATTTAAATGATTTTCCAAAGATTTCAATAATTCCACATATATTACCAAATGTATTTAAAAAATATTTTAAATATTTCGGAAGATTTCAATGATTTTCCAAGGATTTCACAAATATTTCAATAATTTCACATATAATTCCAAATATATTTTTAAAATATTTCAGATATTTCCAAAGATTTCAGAAATATTTAAATGATTTTCGAAACATTTCAATAATTTCACAAATATCACCAAATATATTTGAAAAATATTTCAAAAATTTCAAAAAGATTTCAATGATTCTCCAATTATTTCAAAGATTTCGGATATGTTTAGAAGACTTCGCAAATACTTCAATGACCAAATATATTTAAAAAATAGTTTAAATATTTCCAAAGATTTCAGAAAGATTTCAATAATTTCACAAAGATTTCAATAACTTCACAAATATCACCAAATATATTCAAAAAATATTTTTAATATTTCCAAAGATTTCACAAACATTTCAATAATTTCACAAATATTACCAAATATATTTAAAAACTTATTTCTAACATTTTCAAAGATTTCAATGATTTCCAAAATATTTCCATAATTTCACAAAGTTTTCAATAATTTCACAAAGATATCAATTACTTCACAAATATCACCGAATATATTTAAACAATATTTTAAATATTTCCAAAGATTTCAATAATTTCACAAATATTACCAAATATATTCAAAAAATATTTTAAATATTTCCAAAGATTTCAGAAAGATTTCAATAATTTCACAAATATTACCAAATATTTTTAAAAAATATTTTAAATATTTCCAAAGATTTCAATGATTTCACAAAGATTACAATAATTTCACAAATATTACCAAATATATTTAAAAACATATTTCTAATATTTTCAAAGATTTCAATGATTTCCAAAATATTTCAATAATTTCACAAAGATTTCAATAACTTCACAAATATCACCGAATATATTCAAAAAATATCTTAAATATTGCCAAAGATTTCAGAAAGATTTCAATAATTTCACAAATATTACCAAATATATTTAAAAACATATTTCTAATATTTTCAAAGATTTCAATGATTTCCAAAATATTACAATAATTTTCCAAACATTTCAATAACTTCACAAATATCACCGAATATATTCAAAAAATATTTTAAATATTGCCAAAGATTTCAGAAAGATTTCAATAATTTCACAAATATTACCAAATATATTTAAAGACATATTTCTAATATTTCCAAAGATTTCAATGATTTTCCAAAGATTTCATAAAAATTGCAATAATTTCACAAATATTACCAAATATATTAAAAACATATTTCTAATATTTCCAACATTTTTTAAAAGATTTCAAAAATTTTCAAAGTATTTTAAAGATTTCAGATAGATTGAGAAGATTTCACAAAGACTTCAATGATTTTCTGAAGATTTTAATAATTTCATACATATATATTTAAATATATTTAAAATATATTTAAAAACATATTTCAAATATTTCAAAACATTTCAAAAACATTTCAATGATTCTCCAATTATTTTGAAGATTTAGGATTTCAATAATTTCACAAAGATTTCAATAATTTCACAAATATTACCGAATATATTCAAAAACTATTTTAAATATTTCCAATGATTTCAGAAAGATTTCAATGATTTCCCAAAGATTTCAGTAATTTAACAAATATTACAAAATATTTTTAAAAAATATTTTTAATATTTCCAAAGATTTCACAAAAATTTCAATAATTTCACAAATATTACCAAATATATTTAAAAACATATTTCTAATATTTTCAAAGATTTCAATGATTTCCCAAATATTTCGAAAGATTTCACAAAAATTTGACAAAGGTTTCAACATGATTTCCCAAAGATTTCAATAATTTCAAAAAAATTACGAAATATATTTAAAAAATATTTCCAAAGATTGCAAAAAAATTTCCAAGATTGACCAAAGAAAGCACGAATTAAATAATTTCCAGTATCAATCCTAGCTTACTATAGGACTGGGTTCAAGAATAAGAATGATGTTACGTTTATGAATGGATAGTGGAATCAGATCTATAGGCAAACAAAATAAAAATTTCTATTTTGGAAAAATTTAAACAATCCGATGAACTTAATCATTCTCTTTCCAGGGGGGGGGGCAAATCAATAGCTAGCCCCTCACTGGTCGATTTCTGGGGGGGGGGCATTGCTCCTGTGTCCCCCAGGGCTCCGCCTCTGCACAGGTCGAAATAAACAGAAATTGCTCTGGAGTTTAAAAAAATCCGAAGGGTGGCTGAGGTTGGCGCCCTGTCATGATTAAAGTTGGTCTGTTACACCTGCCCTCCGCAGGTGGTTACATATGCCCAGTGCCCACATCTGATTTTATACCCCTGCTGGAATGATATTCTGGTCACCATATCATGTTCGTTAACATGTCTTCCAACCCTCTAGAAATTTTAAATTCCACCCCCCCCTCGCATACCCCCCCTCGCATCCCCCCCCCCCCATATAATTCCCCCCAATATCACTTCCTCTACATACCTTTACTTGATGAAGTCGATTCTTGACCCACTTCCTCAAGGCGAATTTTTAACCAATCAGTTCAATTTTCTACAAAACAGTTGAGTTTCCTACGAAATTATTGAATTTTCATGTAAAAAAAAAAGAATTTTCTAGAAAATATTTTAATTTAAAAAAAAAAAGTTATTTTTCTACCAAACAGGTGAATTTTCAAGTTTCAGAAATGAATTTTCTACAAAATAGTTGCCAACTAGTTGAATTTTCAAGCCAAAAAAAGAACTTTCTGCCAAATAATTGAATTTTAAAAGAAGCGAGTTTTCTACCAAAAAGTCGAATTTTCTAATAAAAAACAAATTGTTAACAAATTAGTTCAAATTTCAATTAAAGAAATGAATTTTGAAATTAAAAAAGATCAACTCTTACCACACAATTTCAATTTTCATTTCAAAAATGAATTTTCAAGTTTCAAAAATGAATTTTCTACAAAACAGTTGAATTTTCAAGCCAAAAAGAAGAACTTTTTGCCAAATATTTAAATTTTCAAAAAAAGGTAAATTTTCGAGCAAATAGTTGAATTTTCAACAAAGTAGTTCAACTAAAAAAATGAATTTTTTATTTTAAAAAGATCAACTACTAACCCAATATAGAATAGTCAAATTTTCATTTTTAACATAAATTTTAAAGTTTCAAAGACGATTTTTCGAAAAATCAATTGCCAAAAAGATGAGTTTCCTGCCAAATAGTTGAATTTTCCAGTCAAAAAGAAAAACTTTTTAAAAAATATTTGAATTTTCAAAAAAAGGTAAGTTTGACCAAGCAGTTGAATTTTCAACAACAAAAAGAAACGAATTTGTAACAAAATAGTTCAAATTTAAACTAAGCACTAAAATGGAATAGTTAAATTTTCATTCCAAAAATGAATTTTCTACTAAACAGTTGCCAACCAGTCGAATTTTCAAGCCAAAAAAAAAGGACTTTCTGCCAAATATTTGAATTTTTTTTTAAATTAGTTAAAAAACGAAAAAAATGAATTTCTAACTTTTAAAATATGTTTTTAAAAGCTAATTTTTTACAAAACAGTTACCAAATAGTTAAATTTTCAAGTCAAAAAGAAGAACTTTCTGTCAAATATTCAAATTTTCAAAAAAAAGTTCATTTTCCACCAAACAGTTAAATTTTCAACCAAAAAACAAATTTTCAACAAATTAGTTCAAATTCCAACTAAACAAATGAATTTTTAAATTAAAAAAGATCAAATCCTACCCAAAATGGAATAGTT
>CAKNYM010051498.1:21553-52676 GCA_932195095.1 Andricus curvator
CCGCATAATTTTAGACTTTAGAGCTAGAAAAGGAGAGAAAAAAGGAAGTCGAGTTGTTTTTGTTGTCCTTGGCAAGCAAGTTTTAAAGCCTAACATTTAAATTCAACAAAAAAAGTTAATTTTCAATTAAAAAAGATGAATTTAAAAAAAAAGAAGCAATTCTCAAATAAATAGTTGAAGTTTCAACTAAAACCGAAATTTCAATAAAATAGTTGAATTCTTAACAAAGTAGTTGAATTCTTAATGAAATAAAATAATGAACATTCTTCCAAAAAATAATTAAATTTACAAAAAAAAAAGGTTTTTTAACTAATGATGAGTTCTCAAGAAAAAAAATTAGTAATTCACCAAATAGTCGAGTCTTCAACCCAAAAAATTAATTTTCTACCAAAAAGGCCAATTTTCAACAAAATACATGAATTTTCAATCGGAGAAGATAAATTCTTAAAAAAAAAATAATTTTTTACAAAGTAGTTTCACCTTTAACAAAGTACATTAATTTTCAACAAAATATTTAGATTTTTAACAGAAGATACGTATTTTTAACTAAAATGATAAATCTTCAACCGAAAAAAATGTATTTTTAACGAAATAGTTGACTCTTTAAACCAAGAGAATAATTTTTTACAACAAAACTCTAATTTTCAACAAAATAAATGAATTTTCATGTGAAGAAGATGAATTCTTAAAAAAAAAATGTCTAACAAAGTAGTTCCACTTTTAACAAAGTACATTAATTTTCAACAAAATAGTTCAACTTTCAACAACAGATACGAATTTTTATCTGAAATTATGAATTTTCAACTAAATAGTTGAATCTTCAACCTAAAAGATCAATTTTCTACTAAAAAAGACAAATTTTTAAGAAAATACATGATTTTTCAACGAAATATTTAAATTTTCAACTAAAAAAGATAAATTTTCAACCAAGAATATTAAATTTCTCCCAAAAATACCAATTTTTAACAAAATACATTAATGATTTTCAAGCAAAGACGATGAAGGAAATTACTCTTCTTCATAGAAAATTCCACCAATTGATTCAAAATTCAATAATTTGTTGAAAAATTAACTTTTCTGCGGAATTAAACTTTTTATAGGGAATATGTATTTTGGAAAATATTTAATGTTTTCTGGTCAAAAATACAACTGGTTGAAAATTATATTTGTTTTTGTTGAGGATTCAACAATTTTGTTCAAACTTCTTCTTTTTGGATGAATTCAACTATTTTTTATTCAAAATAAAAATATTTATCATTTTAAATATCAACTATTCCATTTTTCGTTGAGAAATCATGTTCCCAGGCGGAAATATTATATATAGTTCATATATAGTGTGAAGTATTATATATAATATTCATTTGTTTTATACATTTTTTATATAAAACAAATGAATATTATATATAATACTTCACACTATATATAAACTATATATAATATTTCCGCCTGGGTTTCTTGTACGAAAATTCCAGTATTTGGGTAAGAATGAACTGTTTTCTTGAATTTTAGACTTACCAAATCAACAAATTTTCAAAAATCTTCTCAAATTTGTCAAAAAATCGTAAAAATGAAAAAAACAAATTGATCAAGTAAATACATGACCCAGGAGAATATTTTTCCCTGGTCCTACCGCAACTAACTAGCTGTGAATTCGATCTCGAGTGTTTCCACTTTGTTTGTATTTTTTTTTAAATAATAGACAAACAAAAGGCTTCATTTTGATCAATTTAAAAATAGAAATGAAAAAAAAAATTACAAAGTAATACCAAAAGGTTTTTAAATACAAAGACAAATCAGACAAATCAAATTTTGTATTCGAATCATTTTTCGAGCTGGAAAAGGGAAGGGAAAAGTTCTGTCGCACCCTATCCCTTTCCCAGCTTTATGATTTCTCTACAAAAATTGTCAGAATTATTTTATTTGAAAATTTATGATAAAAAAGTCTTTTCTGTTCATGCGTCAACTTTCAATTATGTCGATGAAGAAAGTTTTTCCGTTTGAAACAGACGTTTCAAATATTATAAATGAGCATAACTTCCTTAATCTTCAATACAGTGTATTATTATTATAGATTATTCGATTTGCCTCGAATCAAGGAATCTTTACCGTTCTTGCATCAATTTTAAATTATGTTAGTGAAAAAGGGTTTAATATAAAAAACCGTGTTTTTAAATGTTATGCATTACCATAGCTTTCTTACTTTTCGATAAAATGTATCAATGTTATAAATCAATCGATTCGTCTTGAATCTCCACAACTTTTCTACTCTTGCATCAACTTTAAATTATGTTAATGAAAAAATTTTTACTATAAAAACCCGATTTTCAAAATATGTAAAATACCATAACTTCCCTACTCTTCAATAAAATGTATTAGTATTATAGATCAATCGATTTGCCTCGAACAAAGAAATCTTTTATATTCTTGCATCAACTTTGAATTATGTTGAAGAAAATAGTTTCACTATAAAAAACCGTATTTTCAAACATCATGCATTACCATAGCTTCCTTACTCTACGAGAAAATGTATTAATATTAGAGGTCAATCGATTCGTTTCGAATCAACACACCTTTTCTGTTCTTGCATCAACTTTGACTTATGTTAATGGAAAAAGTTTCATTATAAAAAACCGATTTTCAAAATATATAACTTACCATAACTTCCCTACTCTTCAATAAAATGCATTAATCTTATGAATCAATCGATTCGTCTCGAACCAAGAAATATTTTATATCCTTGCATCAACTTTGAATTATGTTGAAGAAAATAGTTTTACTATAGAAAACCGATTTTCAAAATATATAAATTACCATAACTTCCCTACTCTTTAATAAAATGTATCAATATCATAGGTCAATCGATTCGTCTTGAATCAACATAACTTTTCTATTCTCGCATCAACTTTAAATTATGAGAATGAGAAACTTTTTATTATAAAAATCGATTTTCAAAATATATAAATTACCATAAGTTCCCTAATATTTGATAAAATGTATTAATATTATAGGTCAATTGATTCATCTCGAATCAACATATTTTTTCTATTCTTGCATCAACTTTGAATTATGTTAATGAAAAAAGTTTTACTATAAAAAACCGATTTTCAAAATCTGTAAATTACCATAACTTCCCTACTCTTTAATAAGATGGATCAATGTTATAGGTCAATCGATTCGTCTTGAATCAACACAAATTCGCTATTCTTGCATCAACTTTGAATTATGAGAATGAGAAAATTTTTACTATAAAAATCGATTTTTAAAATATATAAATTACCATAAGTTTCCTACTCATTGATAAAATGTATTAATATTATTGGTCAATCGATTCATCACGAATCAACACATCTTTTCTGTTCTTGCATCCACTTTGAATTATGTTAATGAAAAAATTTTCATTATAAAAAACCGATTTTCAAAATATATAAATTACCATAACTTCCCTACTCTTTAATAAAGTGTATGAATATTATAGGTCAATCGATTCGTCTTGAATCAACATAACTTTTCTATTCTCGCATCAACTTTAAATTATGAGAAACTTTTTATCATAAATATCGATTTTCAAAATATATAAATTACCATAGGTTCCCTAATCTTTGATGAAATGTATTAATATTATAGGTCAATTGATTCATCTCGAATCAACATATTTTGTCTATTCTTGCATCAACGTTGAATTATGTTAATGAAAAAAGTTTTACTATAAAAAACCGATTTTCAAAATATGTAAATTACCATAACTTCCCTACTCTTTAATAAAATGGATCAATGTTGTAGGTCAATCGATTCGTCTTGAATCAACAAAAATTCCTCATTCTTGCATCAACTTTGAATTATGAGAATGAGAAAATTTTTACTACAAAAATCGATTTTAAAATTATATAAATTACCATAACTTCCCTACTCTTTAATAAAATGTATTATAATTGTAGGTCAATCGATTCGTCTCGCATCAACACATTTTTTCTGCTTCTTGTATCAACTTTGAATTATGTTGAAGAAAAAAGTTTGACTATAAAAAAAAGTATTTTCAAATATTATGCATTACCATAGCTTCCTTACTCTTCAATAAAGTATATGAATATTATTTGTCAATCGATTGGTCTTGAATCAACATAACTTTTCTATTCTCGCATCAACTTTAAATTATGAGAATGAGAAAATTTGTATTATAAAAATCGATTTAAAATATATATATATACATATTACCATAAGTTCCCTACTCTTTGATAAAATGTATCAATATTATAGGTCAATTGATTCATCTCGAATCAACACATCTTTTCTATTCCTGCATCGACTTTGAATTATGTTAATAAAAAAAGTTTCACTATAAAAACAGTGTTTTAAAATATTATGCATTACCATGGCTTCCTAACGCTTCAATAAATGTATTAATATTATAGGTAAATCGATTCGTCTCGAATCTACAAATCTTTTCTGTTCTCGCATCAACTTTAAATTATGAGTATGAGAAAATTTTTACTATAAAAATCGATTTTAAAAACATATAAATTACCATAACTTCCCTACTCTTTGATAAAATGTATTATAATTGTAGGTCAATCGATTCGTCTCGAATCAACACATTTTTTTCTGCTTCTTTTATCAACTTTGAATTATGTTGAAGAAAAAAGTTTTATTATAAAAAAAAGTATTTTCAAATATTATGCATTACCATAGCTTCCTTACTCTTCAATAAAGTATATGAATATTATAGGTCAATCGATTTGTCTTGAATAAACATAATTTTTCTATTCTTGCATCAACTTCAAATTTTGAGAATGAGAAAATTTTTATTATAAAAATCGATTTTTAAAATATATAAATTACCATAAGTTCCCTATTCTTTGATAAAATGTATTAATATTATAGGTCAATTGATTCGTCTCGAACAAAGGAATCTCATATATTCTCGCATCAACTTTGAATTGTGTTGAAGAAAATAGTTTTACTATAAAAAACCTTGTTTTTAAATATTATGCATTACCATAGCTTCCTTACTCTTCAATAAAATGTATCAATATTATAGGTCAATCGATTTGTCTCGAATCAAGACATATTTTCTGTTCTTGCATCAACTTTAAATTATGTTAAGGAAGAAAGTTTTACTATAAAAAACCGATTTTCAAAATATGTAAATTACCATAACTTCCCTACTCTTTAATAAAATGTATCAATATCATAAGTCAATCGATTTGTCTCAAACCAAGAAATCTTCTATATATCTGCATCAGCTTTGAATTATGCTAATGAAAAAAGTTTTACTATAAAAACCCGATTTTTAAAATATTATTGAGTGCTAAACCGTTTTCAAGTCATCGTGTTCACACGAAAGTGTGACATCCACACACACACATCGGGACAATTGCTTAGAACATTGTATTTTTAATTGAATGAATTCAAAAATTTTGGAAAATGGTACCATCACAAAGCTTCCTCTATGTTATGAGAAAGCAAAAAGAGAAAAGAAGACAAATAATCTCTGAAAGAAGCAGATGTCAGCACCCCCGCATTCGTAAATAAACTGCGCACGTACTCTCGACACAATAGGTGATTTTACATATAGGAATACATTCTATATAGTATATACACACTGAGGACCATCCATCTAGAAAAATCCTTTTTTCCATGACCCAACCCTTTTCTACAATTCGGCATGAAAACAGGGTCCGAAAAACGCGAAATCATCGGGGCTCCCCTCACATATGCATGCTTAGATTATACTATTTGAATAAGACGTCGAGATGAGTGTCGATCTCCTGGAAGGGGTTGAAAGAACTTGAATTTTGAAGGGACAGCTGGTCGTTTTTCGATGTCGCTTTTTAGGCTTTTCCGGAGATTTTTCGACCGCGCAGGTGTCTCTGGCACGCGTCCACTTGCCCCTTACCACCGCACCCCTGACCATCTTAGGCCTTACCCCTTATCCTTCACCTTTACCCCTTACCCCCGCACCCCTTATCCCATGGCTTTCACCATAGGTGATTCATTTCCGCTGCGATCCCTTACAACCTCTTAGACTCGGTTTGACCCTTGGAAAGGGGAGAAGCTTGGAAAAACCCTTTTAGGTAAAACTTGTCTGGGATGAATTATCAAAATTTGCATTTAGACTTGGAGGCGTGCAGAAGTAAATCGGAAACCAAGCTGTGACATTTCCGACGTTTCGGGGGACGACCTCCACGATGTTTTCTTTTGTTGTCCTGAAAAAAAAGTTATTAGTGATAGGTGAAGCGAAAGGCTGATTTTTGAGTTTTTGTCAACCCTTCTGGAATGATGCGTCAAAATTATCAGGCGATTTAAATGTCTTTTTGTGAGTGACGGGAGAAGATTTTTTTGTGTAACTGGTTCTGGTAGAAAAATAATCTTTTTTGGTGAAAATTCATTTTTTTGGTTGGACATTCATTTTCTTGTTGTGGAAAATTTAACTTCATGGTTGAAACTTTAACTTCTTTGTTACAAAATTAATTTCTTTTTGTTTTCATCTTTGTTGAACATTTATCTCTTTTTTGGAAATTGAACTATTTTGTTGAAAATTCTTTTTTTTTTTAAGTTAATCGTTTGGTTGAAAATTTAACTTTATGTTCGATAGTTAAACTCTTTTCTTATTAATTCTTTTTTTTATCCAGTTAGTTGAAAATCCATCTCTTTTGATGGAAATGGAAATATTTTGTTGAAAATTCTTTCATTTTTTTTTAAAGTTAATTCTTTGGTTAAAACTTGTCCTTTTTTATATGAAAATTCAACTATCTGGTTAGAAATCCTTCTTCTCTGATAGGAAATTAATCTTCTTGGTTCAAAATTAATCTTTTGGGTTGAAAATGTAACTCTATGGTTGATGGTTAAACTCTTTTGTAATAATTCCTTTTTTCATCCAATTAGTTGAAAATTCCTCTTCTTTATTGGAAATTGAACAATTTTGTTGAAAATTCATTATTTTGGTTAAATATTTGATTATTTGGTTAAATTTTTTTTTTTTAAATAAAAATGTAACTATTTGGTTAACAATTCATCTCATCTGGTAGAAAATTAAACTTTTTGTTTGAAAAATCACCTTTTTGGTTGAAAATTTGACTTCGTGGTTGAAAGTTTACCTCCCTTGTTGAAAATTTATCTTTTTGTTGGAAATTAAACTGTTTTGTTGAAAATTCTTTCGTTTGGTTGAAAATTGTCCTCTTTCAGTTAAAAATTCATCTCTTTTGTTGGAAATTGAACTATTTTGTTGCAATTTTTTTTTAATTAATCATTGGGTTGAAAATTGTCCTTTTTTAGATAAAAATTTATCTATTTTGTTGAAAATTCATCTGATCTGGTAGGAAAATAATTTTCTTGGTTGAAAATTAATCTTTTTGGTTGAAAGTTTGACTTCCTTGTTGAAAATTAATTTTTTTTTTTCATTCGATCAGTTGAAAATTCATCTATTTTTTGGAAATTGAACTATTTTATTGAAAATTATTATTTTTTTGGTAAAAGTTAATTGTTTGGTTGAAGTTGAACTTTTAGGTTGAAAATTTAACTTCGTGGTTGAAAGTTTGGCTCCTTTGTTAAAAATTCCTTTTTTTTCAACCACATAGTTCAAAATTAATCTCTTTTGTTGGAAATTGAACTATTTTGTTGAAGACATTCTTTTTTTTTGTTAAAACTTAATTTTTTGGTTGAAACCAGTCCTTTTTCAGATGAAACTTTAACTATCTGGTTCCAAATTAATCTTTTTGGTTGAAAATTTAACTCTATGGTTGACAGTCAAACTCTTTTGTTAATATTTTTCTTTCATCCAATTAGTTGAAAACTTATCTGTTTTATTGAAAAATAAATGATTTAATTGAAAATTCTTTTCTTTTTGGTTGAATATTCAATTATGTGGTGAATATTTGTTTTTTTGTTTAAATAACAATGTAACTATTTGGTTAAAAATTCATCTTTTTGGTTGAAAATTCAACTTCATGGTTGAAAGTTTGACTCCCTTGTTAAAAATTCATTTTTTTGGTTGCATCCATTCAGTTAAAAATTCATCAATTTTGTTGGAAACTGAACTATTTAATTGAAAATTATTATTTTTCGGTTGAAAGTTAATTTTTTGGTTGAAAATTCTCCTTTTGAAGTTGAAAATTTATCTTCATTGTTGTAAGTGAAACTCCTTTATTGTTAATTCATTTTTTTCTGTTTTATCCAATTAGTTGAAAATTCATCTTTTTCATTGGAAATTGAACGATTTTTTTGAAAATCCTTTTTTTTTTTGAATATTCAATTATTTGGTTAAAAATTGTTCTTTTTCGAATGAAAATGTAACTATTTGCTGAAAAATGTATCTGATATTGTAGAAAATTAATCCTCTTGGTTAAACGTTTATCTTTTTGGTTGAAAATTTAACTTCATGGTTGAAACTTCCTTGTTAAAATTTTTTTTTTCGGTTTCACCCAATTATTTTAAAATTCATCTATTTTGCTGAAAATTGAACCATTACATTAAAATTTTTTTTTTCAAATTTAATTGTTTGATTGAAAATTGTCCTTATTTAGATGAAAATTTATCCATTTGGTTGAAAATTCATCTGATCAGGTAGGAAATTAATCTTCTTGTTCGGAAATAATTATTTTTGGTTGAAAATTTAACTTTATGGTTAATAGTTGAACTCTTTTGTTAATAATTCTTTTTCTTTATCTAATAAGTTGAAAACTCATCTCTTTTATTGGAAATTGAACAATTTTGTTGAAAATTCATTTTTTTTTTCTGGTTGAATATTTAATTATTTGGTTGAATTTTTTTTGTTAATAAGAATTTAACTATTTGGTTAAAAATCCATCTGATATGGTAGGAAATTAATCTACTTAGTTAAAAATTTATCTTTTTGGCTGAATATTTAACCTAATGGTTAAAAGTTTAGCTCCTTTATTGAAAATTCATTTTTTTTCATCCAAATAGTTGAAGATTCATCTCGTTTTTTGGAAATCAAACTATTTTGTTACAAAATTTGTTTTTGGTGAAAGTTAATTGTTTGATTAGAAATTGTCCTTTTTTTAGATGAAAATTCCACTATTTGGTTGGAAATTCATCTTTTTGTTTTAAAGTTTAACTTCATGGTTAAAAGTTAATCTCCTCTGTTAAAAATTCATTCTTCTGTTTCATCCAATTAGTTGAAATTTCATCCCTTTTTTTTACTAACTGAACTCTTTTGTTGGGAATTCTTTTTTTGTTTGTTGAAAATTTAATTATTTACTTGAAAATTGTTCTTTTTTAGATGAAAATTAAATTATTTAGGTTAAAATTCGTCTGTTCTGGTGGAAAATTAATCTTCTATGTTGAAAATTCATCTGTTTGGTTGAAAATTCAACTTCTCGGTTTTTTATTTATTTTGGTTTTATCGACTCCAGTGAAAAAATAAATTTCCAATCAAAGAAATAATCTTGAATTAGAAAAATTAATTTTCAACAAAAAATGTAAATTTTCAACCATTAAAACTAACGTTTTACCAGAAAAAGATTAATTTTCAACAAAAACAGGAATTTTCAACCAAATAGTCAAATTTTGAATCAAACACATAAATTTTTAACAAAAAAGTTGCATTTCTACCAAAAAAAAGATAAATTTTAGACAAAAAATTAAATAGTATAGGTTAATTTTCATTAATAAGAAAGTATTTTCAATAAAACACTACTTTTCAATCGAAGAGATAAATTTCTAACCAGAGGGATAAATTTTCAACCAAGAGGGTTAATTTTCTACCAAAAAAGATTAATTTCTAATAGAATTTTAAAAATCATCAAACGAATATTTGAAATTTTAAAAGAATTTTCAACCTAATAGTTAAATTTTCAACCGAAGAAATGAATTTTCAACCAACAATATTAATTTTACGCCAAAAAAGTTTAATTTTCAACAAAATAGAGGAATTTTCAACCAAATAATTGAAGTTTAAATTGAAGAAGATAAATTTTCAACCAAACCTGGAATAATCAAATTTTCAGTTCGAAAAATTAATTTTATAACAACAACATTAAACAAAATAGTTAAATTTAAAAAAGGAGATTTTCAACTAGAAAAGATTTTAATTTTAATCTAAAAACAGCTGAATCCCACCGAAAAGACGAATTTTCAACAAAATAGTTTTAATTAATTTTTTTCATTGTTAATGTTATTTTTCACGATTAGAACGGAAACTATGCATCCTATCAAAAATTAATTGTTGACAAATTTGTAGCTCTTTTTTGGGTAAACAAATTTTGTCCATTTCTTTTATTCGTATCTTGTGTTGTTTATCAAAAAATTCAATTTTTCTAATGTTTGACCACAAAATGGAATTTTTGATTTTTTATTATTTTTTGTGCGGCCAAAATTTGAATTTTCGATTTTTCAAGAAAAGACACAATGTTGTTGAAATAATCTTGTAGAGTGTTCCAAATGCAACGTTTTTCTTTCCATAAATGTTCATTTTTGTTTGTTTTTTTGAATTTTGTGAATGCTATAACTCCGGTAATTTTTTTTTTTTATAAAAAAAAGGCATAAAGATAAATTGTTCTTCTTTACAAGTACTACTCATAACCGTCCATAGAATTTTCAAATCTGGAAAAAAGTGGTTCAAAAATTTTTGAAAATGCTCTAACTTTTTGAATTTTTATCCAAAATGGCTGACTAACAAGCTTGACCTTCATTTTAGGACACTTGAAGAGTATACCAAAGCTCAATCCAATATGTCAATTAGTTTTTTTTTCAATAATGGACAAACCAAAGTCTTCATTTTGATCAATTTAAAAATAGAAATTTACGCAAAATACAAAATTACAAAAAAATACATAAACATTTTTTAAATACAGAGACAAATCAGAAAATTCAAATTTTGTATTCGAAATGATAATTTTTCGAGCTGGAAAAGGGAAGAGAAAAGTTCTGTCGCACCCTATATCCCTTTCCCATATGATTTCTTTACAAAAATTGTCAGAATTATTCTATTCGAAAATTTATGATCAAAAAGTCTTTTCTATTCATGCGTCAACTTTGAATTATGTCGATGAAAAAAGTTTTTCTCTTTGAAACAGATGATTCAAATATTATAAATGAGCATAACCTCCATAATCTTCAAAGAAGTGTATTAATATTATAGATCATTCGATTTGCCTCGAATCAAGGAATCTTTTCTGTTCTTGCATCAACTTTGAATTGTGTTAATGAAGAAAGTTTTACTATAAAAAACCGTGTTTTCAAATATTATGCATTACCATAGCTTCCTTACTCTTCAATAAAATGTATTGATATTGTAGGTCAATCGTTTCGTCTCAAATCAACAAATCTTTTCTGTTCTTGCATCAACTTTAAATTATGTTGAAGAAAATAGTTTTAATATAAAAAACCGTATTTTCAAAAATTATAAATTACCATAACTACCCTACTCTCCAATAAAATGTATTAATATTATAGGTCAATTGATTCGTCTTGAATCAATAACACATCTTCTTTGTTCTTGCATCAACTTTGAATTATGTTAATGAAAAAAGTTGTACTAATAAAAATCGATTTTTCAAAATATGTAAGTTACCATAACTTCCCTACTCGTTAATAAAATGTATTAATATTGCAGGTTAATTAATTCGTCTCGAAGCAAGGAATCTTTTATATTCTTGCATCAACTTTGAATTATGGCAAAGAAAAAAGTTTGACTATAAAAATCGTTTTTTAATATAATATAAATTATCATAACTTCCTTACCGTTTGATAGAATTTATTAATATAATAGGTCAATCGATTCGTCCCGAATCAACACATCTTTTCTGTTTTTGCATCAACTTTGAATTATGAGAAAAAGAAAATTTTTACTATAAAAATTGATTTTTAAAATATATAAATTACCATAACTTCCCTACTCTTCAATAAAATATATTGATATTATAGGTCAATCTATTCGTTTTGAACCAAGGAATCTTTTATATTCTTGCATCAACTTTGAATTATGTCGAAGAAAAAAGTTTTACAATAAAATCGTTTTTTAATATAATATAAATCACAATAACTACCTTACTCTTTGATAAAATTGAATAATATTATAAGTCAATAGATTCTTCTCGAACCAAGGAATCTTTTATATTCTCGCATCAACTTTGAATTATGTTACTGAAGAAAGTTTTACTGTAAAAAACTGATTTTCAAAATATATAAATGACTATAACTTCCCTACTCTTCAATAAAATGTATTAATATTATAGGTCAATCGATTCGTCTTGAACCAAGGAATCTTTTATATTTCTGCATCAACTTTTAATTATGTCGAAGAAAAAAGTTTTACTATAAAAATCGTTTTTTAATATAATATAAATTACCATAACTTCCTTATCGTTTAATAGAATTTATTGATATAATAGGTCAATCGATTTTTCTCGAATCAACACATCTTTTCTGTTCTTGCAACAACTTTGAATTATGTTAATGGAACAAGTTTTACTATAAAAAACCGATCTTCAAAATATATAAATTACCATAACTTCCCTACTCCTCTACTAAATTTTAAGATATTATAGGTCACTCGATTCGTCTCGAATTAAGGAATCTTTTAGATTCTTGCATCAACTTTGAAGTATGTTGAAGAAACAAGTTTGACTATAAAAACCCATATTTACAATATTATGCATTACCCTAGCTTCCCCACTCTTTAATAAAATGTAGCAATGATATGGGTTATTCGATTCGTCTTGAATCAAAAAAACTTTCCTATTGTCGCATCAACTTTAAATTATGAGAATGAGAAAATTCTTACCATAAAAATCGATTTAAAACATATATAAATATTACCATAACTTCCCTACTCTTTAATAAAATGTATTATAATTGTAGGTCAATCGATTCGTCTCAAACCAAGGAATCTTTTATATTCTTGCATCAACTTTGAATTATGTCTTTCCTATTCATGCGTCAACTTTGAATTATGTCGATGAAAAAAGTTTTTCTGTTTGAAACAGATGATTGAAATATTATAAATGAGCATAACTTCCTTAATCTTCAATAAAGTGTATTAATATTATAGATCAATCGATTTGCCTAGAATTAAGGAATCTTTTATATTCCTGCATCAACTTTGAATTATATTAGTGTTAGTGAAAGAAATTTTACTATGAAAAACCGTGTTTTCAAATATTATGCATTACCATAGCTTCCTTACTCTTCAATGAAATGCATTAATATTGAAGGTCATTCGATTTGTCCTAAATTAACATAACTCTTCTATTCTCTCATCAACTTTAAATTATGAAGATGAGAACATTTGTACTATTAAAATCGATTCTAAAAATACATAAATTACCATAACTTTCCTACTCTTTAATAAAATGTATCAATATTGCAGGTCAATCGATTTTTCTCGAATCAAGGAATCTTTCAGATTCCTGCATCAACTTTGAATCATGCTAATGAAAAAAGTTTTACTATGAAAAACCGATTTTAAAAATATTATTGAGTGCTAAGAAAAATTCAACGAATATTTTTTGAAATCCTTCAGTCAGTTTTAAGATATTAGTGGGGAAAATAGGCCCTCCAAATTT
Source organism: Andricus curvator (assembly GCA_932195095.1). Taxonomy (NCBI): domain Eukaryota; kingdom Metazoa; phylum Arthropoda; class Insecta; order Hymenoptera; family Cynipidae; genus Andricus; species Andricus curvator. The sequence goes on from CAKNYM010051498.1 coordinate 35,077, forward strand.
CATCAATTTATCTGCAACCCTGTTCAAGTTATCGTGTTCACAAAAAAGTGTGACATCCACACACACATCCGGAAAATTGCGTAGAACATTGTATTAGACATTTTTGAATTGAGGAAGGTTTAAATAAATGAATTAAAAAATTTTGGTAAATTTTACCATCACAAAGCTTCCACTATGAGGAAGCAAAATGTATAGACACACATACATACAGACAGACAGACTGACAGACAGACACATTCGTGAAAACCTGATTTTCGGATTCAGGGGTTTTTAAAACGTGGACATTGACAACAACAAGACGGGTAAAATTTTACACAAATCTAATACCTTCTCTGATGAGAATGTAAAAATTCTCATGATCATGAAACTACCTTCCAACTGACGAATTCCAAAAAGCGTGTGAACATGATGAAAATTAAAAACGAAAACCCACAAGGCATAATAATAATGATTAGTAAAACTTGTTACTTACGTAAGTAGCGAGCTGTTGAGTCGTTGGGGTGAAACAAGTACATGCATACATATTTTTACTATCTATCCGTTCGTTATTATCCACCCCCTAAACCTCATTTCTGTGCGTGCTAGTCGGTGCCACGCAATGAAAATGCCCCCTTGCCGTGGGAATTGCGGGGTTCGATATCACACTATATAGCATATATTGGCCCCCCTACGTTTAAATTTTAACCGTCGAAAAGTAATGGCCTATAGCAATGTATATAATACCTACACTACATATACTCTTAATTCTTTCCCCGTTGGAACCGTGACAGGTTTTTTCGGTTCTAATATCAAACCTTATATGTCGATTATTGTCGATTCGGAGACTTTTCGGAGAGGGGCGATTTACGAAGGCAATAATCAGGTTCAATCAAGCGTGAAGAGTCTGCAAGTTTTTTTTTTAAGTTATGTGGTGCACTTTATGTGTGTGCGTGAAGACGTTGGAACATTTAAGCGTGACGCTGCAAAGTTTGGAGTTTCATAGGTTCAATTCTCACTAATTTCTTTTGATTCTTGTATATATATATATATATATATTTTTTTTTGTGGAAGATAAATCGTCATAGTAAAGGCCGGAATAGCAAAGCGTTGTATATCATTTTGATTATGAACTTTGGATCAACATGATCTACATAACTTTAACGGATCCAATATTAATTAAAAAAAAGTTCGTTCATATTTGTCTTTATCTTTAAATAAAGAACTCAATTAATCCTATTCTCGATGAAACTGAATGTCGAAATATCTGAAGAATATAAATAATTAAGAGGATATTGTTTGTAATTATTATAAACAAATTTTATTAACACAAATGTCAATTTATATCTGTTTTTCTATATTAGGCTCACTAATTTCTTAAATTCTTGTATATATTTTTTTTTGTGTGGAAGATAAATCGTCATAGTAAAGGCCGGAATATCAAACCATTGTATATCATTTTGATTATGAACATTGAATCAACATGATCTACCTCACTTTAACGGTTTTAATATTAATTTAAAAAACTTCGTTCATATTTGTTTTTATCTTTGAATAAAGAACTCAATTAATCCTATTCTCGATGAAAATGAATGTCGAAGTATCTTGAGAATATAAATAATTCACAGGATATTGAGTGTAATTATTATAAACAAATTATATTAACACAAATGTCAATTTGTATCTGTATTTCTATATTAGGCTCACTAATTTCTTTAGATTCTTGTATATATATTTTTTTTGTGGAAGATAAATCGTCATAGTAAGCGCCGGAATATCAAACCGTTGTATATCATTTTGATTATGAACTTTGGATCAACATGAGCTAAATAATTGAATTAAGAAAATAAGAATGTTCAATCAAATAGTTTAGTTTTCAACTAAAGTGCTGAATTTTCAGCTAAATAGATGAATATTTGGTGTAACAATCCAACCATTTGTTTAAAAAATCAAATTATTTCATTGAAAATTCTACTATTTGGTTAAAGATTAATTTTATTGCTAAAAAATCAAATTTTTTCTAAAAAATTCGTCTTTTTGTTGGAAAACGTCAACTCTTTTGTTAAAACCTTTATTACTTGGCTAAAAAATTTAATTTTTTTGTTTAAAATTCAATACTTTTGGTAAAAAGTCGTCCTTTTTGTTAAAAATTCAATTGCTTTGTTGAAAATTCAACAATATTTTGGGTTTTTGAAATCTCATCTTTTTAGTTTCAAAAATCATCTCTTTTGATAAAATTTTTATTTTTGGTTAAAAATTAACCTGTTTTGGTTCAGGATTCAACTATTTTGTTGAAAATTTGTATTTTGGCTCAATTCAACTGTTTTTTGTACATAATTTTTTTTTATCAATTTTTTCTTAGAATAGAGATTGAAAATAGCGATTTTTTAAAAAAATTTCCCACTTTTTGTCCAATTTTCAATTAGAGTGAGGTAATAGTTCATTAATGTTGAGAAATATAATTGTTTAAACAATTCATTATCAATAATATTATTTTTGATTAATGCTAGAAGTTGCAGCTTTTTCTCAAATTTCCAACTTTATGCCCACTTTTCACTTGGAATGAGTTAATATTTAATTTAATATATCAAAAATAATTGTTTAAACAAATTATTATTGTTTATAGTTATCTTCTTCTATATTAATACCGGATAGTTGCAGTTTTTTTCTAAACTTTTTAACTTTTCGTCCACTTTTCAATTAAAGTGAAGTGATAATTAATTCAAGTTGACAAAAATAATTGTTTAAACAATTTATTATTAGTTTTAATAATATTCTCTTTGCTCAATGGTAGGAAGTTGGTGTTTTCTCTAAAAATTTCAACTATTTGTTTATTTATCACTGGGTGTCATTTAATAATTAATTAAATTGAGGAAAAATAATTGTTTAAACAAATTATGATTGTTAATAACTATCTTCATCTATATTAATGCCAGATAGATGCGGTTTTTTCTGAAATTTTACACTTTTCACTTAGTGAGGTAATGATTAATGCAATTTAACAAAAATAGTTGTTTAAACAATTTATTATTGTTTATAACTATTTTCTCTTAGATAAGTGCTAGAAAGTTGCGTTTTTTTAAATGTTTATCTTTGCTTTGCCTTTTTAGTTATGAAAAAATAATAAATAAACATTAAAGAGAATCATATTTTAAATAATCTCTTACTTCTTCATGAATATATTTTGCTGAAGGGGGGCTGATATCAAAATAGGAAATATAAAAAAAAAATTGTGTACAATAAAAATGTTTGAATTTACAAAATTGCTAAACATTATTAAAACTAAAAAAATTGATCTTTAATTAATTGATTAAAAATAATTAATTAAAACGTCGAAAGCTTTGAACTGGAAAAGGTAAGAATTTTTTTCTACTGGAAGTTTTGATTAAAAATTCCTTAATATCTTTTTTTTTTGTGAATTTTTCTTTATTTTATTTTGTCTCCTTTTCTATTTTTAGCTGTACTTCACAAAGTACCTGTAATATTCTCTTAAATATTCTTTAATCTTCTTGAAGGTAAAAAGAAGACAAGAATTGGAATACTCAAAGGTGAGAAACCGCAGAGCCAACCGCAGTACCATTCAGCACTCGATAATACAAAATATATGTATTTCCGTTCGCAAAAAGTGAAAAAAAAATTTTCCCGCAGGTTGAAAAACGAAAACTCAAAACTTGAGAAAACCACAAACTACAAAACCAGGGACGACTCTTTTAAATTTCTATTCTACCAGAATTCGATTTTACCATTAGAGTTAAATTAACTAATTTTAAATTGAAAGATTGAATCTATACTTTCATACAATTTGTAAAATTTGCACGACAAAATATGAGACAAATATTTTTTATTTTTGACAAAACATTTTTTATCAACTTTTGAATTTCATCAAATTTCCGAAATTTGAAATTACTAAATAAGAAATAAAACTACCGAAACAATTATGAATAATTAATAATAATTAAAATGAATTAAATATTCCGAAAGTAAAAGTTAGTGAAACTAGAAAAATTCACAAATTTCGAATTTCCGAAATTAGTACATTCTCGGCATTTTTAACTACCAATGTTTCAAATTCCCAAAAATTTCAAACTCCCCAAAAAAATATTGAAATTTAATATTTGTTATATCTGGTAGAATAGTATCAATTTCCAATAATTTGGGAAATTTGAGATGGTGGGATTTTTTTAATTATTTCATTTCTGGAATTTAACAATTTCGGAATTGAAAATTTCAGAAATTTTCAGTTTCCCCATATTTTTTGCCTGAGTAATTATGTTTACGGTATTTTTCAACATGAGGGATTTGTCTTTTTTCGGTGAAATTATATCATTCGGATTATGAATCTCAGGATTTTCAACTTTGTTGGAAATTAATTATTTAACTAAAAATTTAACTATTCTTTTTTTTGAAAATTGACAGTTTTTAGTCAGAATTCAACACTTAAATTAGATATAACTATTTTGTCAGAAAGTTTTTTTTATTGACAAATTAATTTTTTTAACTAACAATTTAACTTTTACATTTTTGATTAAAAATTGATCGTTTTTAGTCGAATATTCAACTATTTGGTTGAAAATTCATGTATTTTGTTCTAAATTCGTCTTTTTCGGTAGAAAATTAATTTTTTTGGTTTAACATTAATTTTGTTGTTGTTTAAAAAGTAATTGTGTGGTCGAAAAATAATTTGTTTTGGTTGATTTGTTGCTTAAAAATTCAACTCTCTTGTAAAAAAGTCGTTTTCTTGACTTGGAAATTCAATAATATTATAGACACTTCATCTATTTCCTTGAAAATTAACTTTTCTAGGGAAAATGCAACTATTTTCGTAAAAAAAATTCAACAATTTGGTAAAAAATCGTGTATTTTGTTGAAATTTCGTCCATTTTAGTAGAAAATTAATCTTGTTTGTTGAAAATTATTGGTTGAGGATTCAACTATTTTGTTAAAAATTCGTCCTTTTTAGTTAAATTTGGAAAGTTAAAATTTTTCGTTTTAAGTTCGTTTTTCAAACTAAAAATTTAAGGATTCCATTTTTGGTTAAAAATATATCTTTTTTAGTTGAACATTCAACTATTTCCTTAAAAATTCATCTTTTTGAATTGAAAATTAACTTTTTTGTTGAAAATTCATCTTCTTTTTAAATGTCAACTGTTTTTTTTAACATTCGACTTTTTAGATTCAAAACTTAACAATTTTGTTAAACATTAGTTTTTTTTCTTTAGATTCAACTGGTTGTAAATTTTTTTTTTTTTAAATTAGTTCTAAACAATTTTTCTTTTAATACAAAGTTTCCATTTTTGGTTGAAAAAATATCTTTTTTACTTAAAAATTTAACTATTTCTTTGCAAATTCATCTTTCTTGATTGAAAATTAGCTGTTTGGTCGAAAATTGAAAATTTGCCTTTTTAGTTTGAAAATTTGTCAGTTTGGTAAAAATTCAACTATTTAGTTGAAAATGCCACTGTTTGGTTGAAAATTTAATTCTCTTGTAAAAAAGTTGTTTTCTTGACTTAGAAATTCAATAATTTCATAGAAACTTCATCTATTTTATTGAAAATCAACTTTTTTGTGGGAAATTCAACTATTTTCGTGAAATATTCAATTATTTCAAAAAAAAATTATTTGAATGAAAATTCGTCAACTTTAGTAGAAAATTAATCTTTTTTGTTGAAAATTTATCATTTCGATTAAGGATTCAACAATTTTGGTTAAAAATTTATCTTTTTTAGTTAAAAAATCAACTATTTCGTTGAAAATTCGTCTTTTTTATTGAAAAGTAACTATCTTGTTTAAAATTCATCTCCTTGGGTAGAAAATAATTTTGTTGTTGAAAATTCATTATTTTGTTTGAGGATTCAACTATTTTTTTAAAAATTCATCTTTTTTAGTTAAATTGAACAAGTTGAAAATTAGTTTTTTTGTGTTTGAAAATTAGTTTTCCAAACTGAAAATTCCAGGATTCCATTTTTGGTTGAAAATATATATTTTTATTGTTCAAAATTCAACTATTTCGTTGAAAATTCGTCTTTCTTGATTGAAAATTAACTGTCTTGTTTAAGATTCGTTTAATTGGGTAGAAAATAATTTTTTTTCGAAATTTCAACAGGTTGGAAAATTTGCCTTTTTGGCTTGAAAATTCAACAATAATTGTGTAGATAGAAGCTTCAACTATGCTGTTAAAAGTTAAATTTTTTGTTGAAAATTCATGTATTTTCTTGAAAATTCTTTTTTCATAGAAAATTAACCTTCTTGGTTGACAATTCATTGTTTTTTTTAAAGCAACTGTTTTGTCGAAAATAATTTTTTTTCTTGGTTGCATATTTAACTGTTTTGTTGAAAATTCGTCTGTTTTGCTTCAAAATTTGACAGTTTGGCAAAAATGCAACTATTTAGTTGAAAATTCCACTGCTTTTTTAAAAATTCAAAGGAAAATGCAAATTTTAAGCTGAACAACGCAGGATATGAAAAAAATGAAAAGGAGGAAAACGTTAATTTTTGAAAGTGCTACAAGATTATTCTAGCAACCTTTTGGGTTTTCTTGAAAAATAGAAAATTCAAATTTTGATCGCACAAAAAATAATGAAAAATTTTATTTTTTGTTCAAACTATGCAAGATACGAAAAAAGAAAAAAAAATTATGCACCCAAAAAAGATCTACCAATTTCTTATTAATCGCTTTTTGATAGAGTGCGTAGTTTTTGTTTTATTTATAAAAAACAACATTAAAAATAAAATAAATTAATTGTTTGGACAAACGACACAACGTAAGAAAAAAATAATAGACCAAATTTTTTCATCAATCGAAGAGCTACAAATTTGTTATTAATCGTTTCTAATTTCTGATTCTAATAATATAAATATAAATTAGTAAAATATGTTTGTAAAAATTCTAATATTTTTATGAATGCCAAGTTTTATTACGTATCTGTAAATCTCAACTGTCTCCACAAATTTTTACAACTTTTTATTTGCTGATACGTAGGAGATGAGTCTTGTATGATGATCGCTTGTTACTCAAATATTGTTAGTCACACACTGTTATATTTTAATTATAAATCTTTTTTTAATCATTAATTAAATATCGTTTATATTTGAGAAATATGTATGGCATTTTCCCAGTTAACAAAACTTTTTCAGAATTAGGAATTTTATCCTGACTAATTAAAAAAAAATGTGTTAACAATTGCCAGCAGCAGCTAAGTTTGTTCGTGAAATTACATTCCTGAACCACATTCTAGAAATGAAATATTATTTTTGAAAATAAATGTAGCTTTCATGTATTCATTTAAATTTTATAACTTTAGAGATAAGAATAAAAAATAAAGGCGATAATGATACTCTCTAAGTAGCCTCTATTGAGAAAACTAAATTTTTTTCCTCCGACTGATTTATGAAATATAAACATGAATTCTGCAGAAGGACAAGCTTGACGCCTATAATAAATGAGGTTGCGATTTAATATATTTTAATAAAACACCAGAATATTAATTAGATATACGGGTAACCAAATTCTTTATTAACTTGTGAATCAGTTTTGCCTCTGATTGCAAAAAATGAGGATCTTTTATACTGTGTTCTTTATCTTGACGGTGATTCTTAGTTCTATTGGTGAATATAATACATAATATATAATACTATTCAGACAAAAAATTATCAAATATTATTCATCACAATGTCAGATATTTCTATCAAGTTGTATCCTTTGCGTAATCGCTTATTGTTCTATCAAAAGTTTCTAATTGCAACTCAATCAAATCTTATCAGCACAAGACTTGTTTGGAATCCTATGTTTCAGAATGCCGACAATTTTTATCAAATTCTACTCGTACAGAAATCTTATAGTTTTCTATAAATAGTTTTTCATTACGATTTTGTCAAATCTTATCGCCACTAGACTTGTATTGAATCTCATATGCTAGAATTTGAAGCATATTATTCAATTTTGATTATGAGCGAACAAAAAAATCTATTCGGACTAAATTGATAAACTGTTCATACTTTTATAAGTGAAATTACTTCTGGGTCAATCTAAGTGATGAATTGAATTCCAAAATGTAACATGACTATTTTTCTGTGAAAGTCTAAAGAGTTTGTCCAAATGTATAATTCCTATCTACAGCTGAACAACAAAAGCATCACGATGAACCATCTTCTCGCTGAAAACAGAAAGTATTAGCTGGGTACCCGCGTGAAAAAAGTTGCCTTGCTCAAGCATGGGTCAAAAATAGGTAAAAAATAGGTAAAGATTGTTCAAGGATGGGAAATGTATGGATCATTGGCGTGGCTTAAACATTGCTTGTGGCCACGTCCCAGGCTAAACTTAAATGATTAGCGAAACACTAAATTCCATGGTTTCCAGAGTTAATCTTGCATAAAAACAACAATAGGGAGTTCCGCTTTGACTAAAACCTTACTAATTCTCTTTTTATCATTTCACACAAATTAACTTAGTTTTAAGCGCTTTTTCGAACCAACATTCATGACTAGTTCCAAACGTCAAAACAGTACGCATCACCTACAATGTAAGTTTTAAAAATGTATTGAAATTTGTTTAAATTCATATTTCCTATTCAAATAATATTTTACAGCCCAAAGTTCAATTTCTAGATAATACACATGTTTTAGACATTAGTCAGAAAATTTCTAATTCTAAAGAACAAATGGGAGACAGAGTTTTCATATGTGCAACATTTTGTAAACCTGTGGCTTTACACACTCTTAATAACACTGTTCTGAATGAATGACTTTCTTGTTTGGTACCTTCTCCATTATTCGGGTCGTTTCTCAAAGATTTTTCGATGCAGATTACAAATTGTCAGCGAAAAATGTCTTATCCAAGAGTCAATAAAAAACCACCACAATCATTCTCTCGCCAAATAAATTGTTACATATTCTTATTAGAGACAACAGTTTTATTAACTTCGGCCTTACTGACACTCTTCTGCGAAGAATTAAAATTGAGAAGAAAAGGAAATGGCAGAAGTTATCGTTAGAAAGTGTAACGTCATTTCTTTCGAATTGCAAGCCTTGCAACTTCGTCTGTGCCTCTTACAGTTGAGGTTATAGATTACAATTTCAGAGAAAATGTATACACACCTTTACTCAGCTGATGCAATTCTGAGGAATAGAATGGGACAAGCCTTAATCAAGATTGCGAAGCTTTTTCTAGCTTCGGGAACGCTAATCGAAGTCAAACAATGAGAAGAAAAAAAGTTGAAATTCAAATTGCAAGCCTATATCCACCCTCAACCCTGCTGGTGCGATTCTAAAGGGAAGAATGCGACAAGCCTGGATCGAAATTGGAAAGCTTTTTCTAGCTTTGGTAACGCTAATTCAAGTCAAATAGTGAGAAGAGGAATACTTGGGGTTAAAATTTGAAACCTACATCAATCTATACCCTGCTGGTGCCATTCTAAGGAAAAAAATTGGACAAGATGAAGCTGATATTGGATACTCATATATTACTCATATTATTAGACTTATCCTGCTGGTGTCATTCTAGAAAAGAATAGGGCAAGCCTGGATCAAAATTGGAAAGCTGCTTCTAGTTTCGGCATTACTTATTCACGTTCAATAATGAGAAGAGGAACAGCTGGAGTTAAAATGGGAAACCTATATCCATTTTGACCCTGCTGGTGTCATTCCAAGGAAAAGAATGTGAGATGCCTGGGACAAAATTGCAAAGTTTTTTCTAGCTTCAGTCACGCTAATTAAAGTCAAGCAATGAGAAGGAAAAAAGTTGAAATTAAAATTGCAAGTCTATACCCATCTTTAACTCTGCTGGTGCCATTCTAAGGGGAAGATTAGGACAAGCCTGGATAAAAATTGCAAAGCTTTTTCTAGCTTCGGTAACGCTTATTCATATCAAATAATAAGAAGCGGAAAAGCTGGAGTTGATATTGGAAACTCATATTCATATTTATCCTACTGGTTTCATTCTAAGGAAAAGAATGGGACAAGCCTGGATCAAAATTGGAAAATGAACCTTTTTATTGAAGGTTCGTATTTTCGGGTTAAAAATTCGTCTGTTTTGCTTCAAATTGAACAATTTGGTTGAAATCTTTTCCTTTCTGGACTGAGAAATCTTTTTTTGTTTGAAAATGTTACTATTTTTTCGAAAATTCGTCTTTTCAATTCAAAAATTCGACAATTGGTTTACCTTTGTTTATTGTTCTGAATGATAATTACTAAATTTCTCAAAATAATTTTATTCGGGAATCTTAAACGCGTTTGAATATTAAAATGTTCCATTCCTTTTATTGCTGACTAAAATATGAATATAATTTGTTATTGTCAACCGCCATGTTGGGTAAGTTATTTTGATCATTGTAATTTTAAATTCAGATTCTGATAAGAAATTTCGTAAACGCCTGAATAGAAAGTTTCATGACTTGAACACGCTTTGCTAATTTTCTACCGCCATAATGGATCCGTCACTATAATTCTTCCAATTTTGACTTCAGATTCATAATCAGAAACTCAAAATTCTCATAATTCGAAAATTCATGAGATTTGAAAAAAAAAATTTTTCGACCGCTATATTAAATATAAATATAGGTTTTCTAATTTCAACTTTTCTTCTTCTCAATATTTGACTTGAATGAGTATTACCGTAGCTAGAAAAACCTTTGCAATTTTAATCAAGGCTTGTCCCATTCTTCTCCTTAGAATGGTACCAGCAGGCTAAAGATGGATAAGGATTGCAATTTAAATTTCAACTTTTCCCCTTTTCATTGTTTGACTTTATTTAGCGTTACTAAATTCAGAAAAATGTTTGCAATTTTAATCCAGGCTTATCCCATTTTTGTCCTTAGAATGACATTAGGAGGCTAAACATGAATTCAAGTTTCCAATTTCAAATCCAGCTTTTCTTCTTCTCAATATTGGACTTGAATTAGCATTACCGTAGCTAGAAAAACCTTTGCAATTTTGATCTAGGCTTGCTCCATTCTTTTTCTAGAACGACACAATCATTATATAGGTTTCCAATTTCAACTCAAGCGATTCAATTTCTCAATGCGTACAATTTTGACGTTTGAAGCGAACTATGAATTTTGGTTCGAATAAGCGCTTAAAACTAGGTTAATTAATGTGAAATTATAAAAAGAAATAATGAGTAAGGTTTCAGTCATATCGGAACTCCCTACTGTTGCTTTTAAGCAAGATTAACTATGGAAACCGTCGAATTTAGTGTTAAACTAATCATTAAAAGTTTAGCATGGCACGTGACCACAAGCAATGCTTAAGCCACGCAAACGATCCATACATGTCCCATCCTTGAACAATCTTGAATCATTTTTGACCTATTCTTGATCCATGCTTGAAGCAAGGCAACTTTCTTTCACGCGGGTACTTTTGTAGATTATTATTAGTAAGGCAAAAAAATTCGTTCTTCAAAAAAAATTAATCGCCTGTTTCTTGTTGCAGAGTTAAGTTCACAGTTTGAATGTTTGCCTAATGGCGTTCCTATTCCTGGCGTTCCTCGTGGCGGCCCATCTTCTTTTTTCGACACACAAGATCCTCCTGCCAGTTCTCATCCTCCTGCCAGTTCAAATCCTCCTGCCAGACATCATTCTCCGTTCAGGTCTTCTTCTTCTGCCGAAACTCCTAAACGTGCAAGGTCCCTGTCTCCTCCTGCCAGCCATATAGATCCACCTACCCGGCTTCCTTCTTCTGACGGACATGGATATGGACTTGACCAACTTCAATTTATTCGGCTTACCCCCATTAAAAATTCGCGCCTGCAATTTGAACTTCGCAGATATACTTTCCCTACGGACAAACGAATTAAACTATTCGCAAGACATAATGTCTTTCCGCCCGTGCCACCCCAAGAACAAATTGTATTATCAACATTGGATGGTGACGTCTTTGCAATATTGACGAGTAATAATATACTTGCCGGATTATATAAACATAATAGTCAAACCAAACGTAAAGGACGGGTAAAAATAAACGTGGAGAGCGGCAGGATAACCCCATTGACCCCAGAGGAAGCTGATGAAGTTCGAGTTGGCCACATTTGCCCAATCCAATTTCATTTTAGAGTAGAGCATATAAACCACGATGATGGGTAAGTTACTTTTCAAAAGAAACTAGTTATCGTCACTTTTTTCCTCAACTCCCTTTTTAGTCATTTTGTTGAATTCATCTGAATTCAATGCAATTCTTTGTTATTCACTCGAATTATTCTTTAATTAATTTTGATTTCGTACGACCTTATTCTCTGCCCAGATCTCCTTCTCCTGCTGATCCTCGTCTTCCTGCCACGTCCAGGTCTCGCCCTGCGATTCAATTTCCTCACCTAATTGGATATGGACTTGACCAACTTCAATTTATTCGGCTTTGTTACAAAGGAAATCCGCACCGTCTGTTCGAACTGCGAAGATACACTTTTCCTGCGGATAAACCAATAAAGATACTTTCAGGACGGCACCGCTTTTTGCCCATTCCAATCCAAGAACAAATTGTATTATCAACATTCGGTGGTGATGTCTTTGCAATATTCGAGAGTAGTAATGTTCTTGCTGGAATATATACACATAAACTTCGCGCTAAAAATGAAACACGGGCAAAAATAAACATGGAAAGCGGCACGATTACCTCCTTGACCCCAGGTGAAATTAGAGAAACTCCAGTAGGTGCAAATCGCCCGATCAATTTCAATTATGTAGTAGAGCTTGTAAACCAAAATCCTCCACACCATTGAAAAAATGTAAACTTAAATTATAAAATTGTTTATATTCCGAAATTGTCTTAAAATGTTACAAGTAACTAGTACTTACAAACAATAACAAAAGGTTAATGTATCATGGTTCTCAAGCCTTGAATCTTTCGGCAATGTCCCAGTTTCATTCGCTTACGCTAATAGTTTTCGAGAAATATTATTATAGGTTTATAATGATTTATCTATGACAATTTTTCTATGGGAAGATCATTCTGATATAGATAAGAAAAAATTCACTGCGGAAAAAAATTTTATGAAATTAGTTAGCTATATTAAACATTTTTATTATACGCCGTGAATGTGAGGTCAGTATGTCGTTTCTTGTATCACATCTGCAAATGATACAATTGTTACATGAGTACACTTTAAATTGAAATCAATTTATCCTATGCACATGAAAAAGTAATTTAACGATACATCTCGAAAATGTCGCAATCATTATTGTTGAAAACCTGATTGGCTCTTCATTACATGAAATTGTTTGTTATCAAGAATATGCGAATTGAGAAACATTTCTGATTATTTAATACTCTTGCGCAGTTGAATTAAAACTTTGAAATTATCCAATAAATCATGGAAAATATTACCTCAGTTGAACAATTGAATTAATGAAACATCTTTAAAGAACGAAAGATCATTCTAAAACAATCCTACGTTTGTTAAACAACAACACGAGTACAAATGGAAAAATTCCAGTCAATAATAAACACATGTACATTAAGGAGTCTCTTAAAATTGAAAAGATTTCAATTATGTAAAAAATTGCATTATTTAAAATATAAAGAACTTCACAATGGTTAGGATGGACAAACATAAAATGATGATTAAAGGTTACATGAAAGTTACGTGAAGACAATATTCATTTAACGTCAAATGTATGGGCAAGTTTTCGGAAAAATACTGATGAGGAAGCTCGAAACTGAATAAATTGTAAATTGTAAAAAAATTGTAACTGACAAAGATGGTAATATTTTACAATCCTTTGATAAATTTTATGAATCTTTAAAATTTCAGTTTGTAAATTAACAGAAATATTACGAAATTTGTTGATGATTATAAACTCAATGATATGTCTTTGATAAGCATTTTTTCGGTGGCTAATATTTTAATATTATTAAATTCAAAATCATAATGATGATTTGAATTATTCGTAAAACAACAACAATAAAAATGAAAAAAGGACATTTTTGGACAAACGACATAAGCTCAAAAAAATGTGTTATTAATTATTGTTTTATAGGATGCGTAGTTTTTGTTTCATTCGTAAAAAACGACATTGAAAATAAAAAATTTAATTCTTGGAAACGACACAAGCTACGAAAAAAATAATTAGACAAAGTTGTCCACCCAAACAAGAACTACAAATTTGTATTCAATAATTTTTTTATAGGACGCGTAGTTTTTGTTTTAATCGTAAAAAATAAAATTAAAAAATTAAATCTTTTGAAAAACGACATAAGGTACGAAAGAAATTAATAGACAAAAGTTATTCAGCCAACAAAGATGGACAAATATTTTCATAATAATTTTGAGATAGCACGAGTAGATTTTCTTTTATTCGTAAAAAATAAGTTGAAAACAAAAAATTAAATTTTTGGAAAAACGAAACAAGGTACCAAAAAAGATGAATAGACAAAAGTTGTTCAACCAAAAAATATCTACAAATTTGTTATAAACTCTTGGTATAAAAATATAAAAAAATAAACAAATTAACTTTTTGGAAAAAGGGCAGAAGCTTCAATAACATTTTATTTAACAAAAAAATTTGCCGCAATTATATCTTCAAATTTGCATAGAACCACTTTACGCTAGGATGTGTATTTTTAGGTTAAATCGTAAAAAATAATATTGAAAATAAACAAATTAAGTTTATGGAAAAACGACACAAGTTGCAATAAAATGTTTAATAACAAAATTGTTTTTTTTTCTCATAGGATGCGCAATTTTTTTCAATTACAAAAACAATACAATAAAAATACATTTGTGTCAATATCTTATTTTTATTAAAAATTAACTGTCTTGTTGAAAATTTGTCGATTTGGGTAGAAAATAATATTGACTGTTGAAAATTCAAGCATTTAGTCAAAAATTCCACTGTTTTCTTGAGAATTAACTTTTTAATAAAAAATTCAACTATTTTCTATTTGGTTGAAAATTAAAATTAAAAAAAAAATCATTAGATTTGAAAGAAGATTCATAAGATTTGAACCATTTTAGGTTAAAATGTAATTTAAATAAGATTTACAAAATTCGGAAATTGATATTTTTAATTTGAAAAAAAAAATATATTTCAAACAATTTTGAACTTTAGGTTTATATTAGGAAATTTCGTCGGAAATTGGTATCTTTGATCAAAAATTGGTCGAAAATTTAAATATTCCGTTTTCCAAAAAGTAATCCTCTTGGTTGGAAAATCATATTTTGGGTTGAATGTTGAACTCTTTTGTTGAAACTTTAACTATTTTGTTGAAAATTCTTATTTTTTGGTTGAGAATTAATTTTGAAACTAAAAAGGTAACTATTCTATTTTTTATTGTAAATTGATATTTTTAATTGAAAATTTACCTTTTATAGTCAAAAATTTAACAATTTGGTTGAAAATTCATGTATTTTGGTAGAAAATTAATCTTCTTGTTTGATAATTCATCTTTTTTGGTTAAAAATGCAACTGTTTGGATAAAAATAAATCTGTTTTTTTTTTTTAATCAAAATCTTTTTTGGTTGACAAATCAACTACGTGGTTTGAAGTTGAACTAATTTTTGAAAAATGAATTTAAAAAAAATGAAAATTCATGATTTTTGGGTTTGAAAATTCAACTGTTTTGTAGATAATTCGTCTTTGTGACTTCAAAATTCAACAATTTTGTTGAAAATTCGTCTTTTTGTTAAAAATTAATCTTTTTTGGTTGAAAATTCAACTACTTGGTTGAAAGTTGAACCACTTTGTTAAAAAGTGAACAATTTTGTAGAAAAAATACAAAATAACAAATTATTACAAAAAATTTTAAAATACAACAAATCAAATTCTGAATTTAAAATAGTACTTTTTCGAGCTGGAAAAGGGAAGGGGGAAATTCGATCGCATCCTATCGCTTTGCCAGCTTTATGATTTGAATTTTGTAATAAAAAACAGTGGAATTCAACAAAAAAAGACGAATTTTTAAGGAAAATTCAAAATCAATTTTGAATTATGTTAATGATAAAAATTTCTCTATAAAAAACAATTTGTCTACTTGGGAAAAAAATAATTTTTTGTTGAAAATTCATCATTTTTGGTTGAGGATTCAACTATTTTGTAAAAAATTCGTATTTCTTCATTAGACTTAACTGGTTGATAATTCGTTTTTTTTTTCTTGAACAGTAACTTTTTAAACTGAAAAATTAACTGTTTTATTTTTGGTTCAAAATTTATATTTTTTCGTTGAAAATTCAACTCGTTGGTTGAAAATTTATGTATTTTGTTGAAAATTCGTTTGAAAATGCAGCTGTTCAGTAAAAAATGAAACTATTTTTGAAAATTAGTTTTGAAAAATTAAAAAATTTTAACGATTCCATTTTTGGTTGAAAATATATCTTTTTTAGCTGAAAATTCAACTCTTTGGTTAAAAATTTAGGTAATTAGTTGAAAATTCGTCTTTTGGTAGAAAATAAATCTTCTTGCTTGAAAATTCATCTTTCTAGATTAGAAATTCAGAAATTTAGTCAAAAATGAAATAATTTTTCAAAATCAGTGTAAAAAAATTAAAAAATTTAACGATTCCATTTTTGGTTAAAAATATTTTTTTTTAGTTGAAAATTTAACAATTACGTTGAAGATTCATCTTTCTCAATTGAAAATTTTCTGTCTTGCTTAAAATTCTTCTATTTGCGTAGAAAATAATTTTTTTGTTGAAAATTCATCATTTTGGTTGAGGATTCAACTATTTTGTAAAAAATTCGTATTTCTTCATTAAAGACAACTGGTTGATAATTCCTTTGTTTTTTCTTGAACAGTAAGTTTTTGACCTGAAAAATTAACTATTCCATTTTTGGTTAAAAATATATCTTTTTTATTTGAAAATTTAACTCTTTGGTTGAAAATTTATATATTTTGTTGAAAATTCGTCTTTTGGTAGAAAATAAATCTTCTTGGTTGAAAATTCATTTTTTTTTGGTTTAAAAATCTAGCTATTTAGTAAAAAATAAAACTCTTTTTAAAAGTCAGTTGAAAAAAAAAATTTACGATTTCATTTTTGGTTGTAGATATATATTTTTTCGTTGCAAATTCAACTCTTTGGTTAAAAATGTACGTATTTTTTTTTAAATATCGTCTTCTGTTAGAAAAAAAATTCTTCTTGTTTGACAATTCATCTTTGCAGTTTAAAACTCCAGATATTTAGTCAAAAATGAAACTTTTTGTGAAAATTAGTCTAAAAAAAAAATTTAACGATTCAATTTTTTAATGAAAATATCTATTATCAGTTAAAAAATTAACAATTTTGTTGAAAATTCATCTTTCTTAATTGGAAATTAACTGTATTGCTTAAAATTCGTCTTTTTGGGTAGAAAATAATTTTGTTGTTGAAAATTCATCATTTTTGTTGAGGATTCAACTATTTTGTGAAAAATTCATATTTCTTTTCTAGATTCAACTGTTTGATAATTATTATAAAAATCGAATTATACTTCGTTTTTTTCCCCTTGAAAAGTAAGTTTCATACTTAAAAATTAACTATTTCATTTTTGATTCAAAACTTATATTTTTTTGTTGAAAATTCAACTCTTTGGTTGAAAATTAGTTCAAGATTTTTGTTTAAATTTAACTTTTTTAGTTTTGGTTAAAAATATATCTTTTTTTGTTAAAAATTTTAATTTTTTATTGAAAATTCATCATTTTTGTTGAGGAGTCAACTATTTTGTG
>CAKNYM010051498.1:55532-65894 GCA_932195095.1 Andricus curvator
GAATTTTCAATCGAGAAAGATTTTTTAGTCAATAGAAAATTTTTTCCGAAATGTTTAATTGAGTTATCAACCAAAAAGATAAATTTTCAACGGAAAAGATGAATCTTCTAATAAAAACGAATTTTCAAAAATATATAAATTTTTAACCAAATTGTTGAATTTTCAATCAAGGAGATTAATTTTCTACCAAAAAGGACGAATTTTCAACCAAATCAATCCAGAATTTTTTTTTAGTTTATTAAACAAAATTTCATCCAAAATATTAAATTTTCAATCCAAAAAGGAGTGCTTTCTACAAAAAAATTGAATTTTTAACCAAATAATTGAATCATCAACCAAAAAGATAAATTAAAAAAAAATGAATTTTCTACCAAAAAAGACGAACTTTTAACAAAATATATACATTTTTAACAAAATAGTTAAATTTTCAATCAAGAATTTTCTACCAGAAAGGTCGAATTGTCAACAAACTTCATAACTTTTTTACCAAATAGTTGAATTTTTGAACTAGAAAAAATGAATTTTTATTCTAAAATAGAATAGTTAAATTCACGTTAATATAATGAATTCTGAATTAAAAAAAAAAGACAAATTTTACAAAACAGTTGAGTTTTTTACCAAATAGTGGAATTTTCTGCAAATTATTAAATTTTTAAACCAAAAAGGATAATTTTCTACGAAACATCTGACTTTTCAACAAAAAAGTTCATTTTCAACGAAACCGTTGAATTTTCAATCAAATGATTAATTTTCTACAAAAAAAAAGATGAATTTTTAATCAGTCTTTCATTTTTTCCTGAATAAATTTAATTCGTCAAGATATTTTAGCCAAAAGAAGATTTTCATTTTTCAATAAAAACAGTTGTATTGAACGAAAACAAAGAATTTTAAAGAAAATAGTTAAATTTTCAATACAGGAAGATTTTTTAGTCAATAGAAAATTTTTTCCAAAATTTTAAATTGAGTTATCAACCAAAAAGATAAATTGGCAAAGAAAAAGATGAATCTCCTAATAAAAACGAATTTTCAAAAATATATAAATTTTTAACCAAATTGTTGAATTTTCAATCAAGGAGATTAATTTTCTACCAAAAAGGAAGAGTTTTCCACCAAATTGATGAATTTTCAACAAACTTAATAAATTTTCTGAAAAATAGTTGAATTTCTAACCAAAAAGATTAATTTTCTATCAAAAAGGACGAATTTTCAACCAAATCAATCCAGAATTTGTTCTTAGTTTATTAAACAAAATTTCATCCAAAATGTTGAATTTTCAAACCAAAAAGAGGTGCTTTCTACACGAATTGAATTTTCTACCAAATAATTGAATTCTCAATCAAAAAGATAAATTTGAAAACAAAAATTTCGACGAAAAAAGACGAACTTTTTAACAAAATATATACATTTTTAAGCAAATAAATTTAACCAATAACTAAATTTAACCAGTGAAATAACTTTTGTACCAAATAGTTGAATTTTTAAACTCGAAAAGATCAGTTTTTAACCCAAAAGTTAAATTCACATTAACATAATGAATTCTGAATTTAAAAAAAAAACGAATTTTACAAAACAGTTAAGTTTTTTACCAAATAGTGGAATTTTCTGCAAATTATTAAATTTTTAAACCAAAAAAGAGAATTTTCGACGAAACATCTGACTTTTCAACAAAAAAGTTAATTTTCAACAAAACAGTTAAATCTTTAATTAAATGATTAATTTTCTACAAAAAAAGTTGAAGTTTCATTAATAGTTGAATTTTCAATTAGAAAAGACTTTTTAGTCTTTCAATTTTTCTTGAATAAATTTTATTTCATCAAGATATTTTAGCCAAGAGAAGATTTTCATTTTTTAATAAAAATAGTTGTATTAAACGAAAAAAAAAGAATTTTCAAAAAAATATGTAAGTTTTTAACCAAATAGTTGAATTTTCAATTAAGAAGATTAATTTTCTACCAAAAAGGATGAATTTTCAACCAAATTGATGAATTTTCAACAAACTTCAGAACTTTTCTACCAAATACTTGAATTTTCAAACTAGAAAAAATCAATTTTTAACCCAAAATAGAATAGTTAAATTCACATTAACATAATGAATTCTGAATTAAAAAAAAACGAATTTTACAAAACAGTTAAGTTTTTTACCAAATAGTGGAATTTTCTGCAAATTATTAAATTTTTAAACCAAAAAAGAGAATTTTCAACGAAATATCTCACTTTTCAACAAAAAAGTTGATTTTCAACGAAACACTTGAATTTTCAATCAAATGATTAATTCTCTACAAAAAAAGATGAATTTTCATTAATAGTTGAATTTTCAATAAGGATTTTCAATTTAGTCTTTCAATTTTTCCTGAATAAATTTTATTTCGTCAAGATATTTTAGCCAAGAGAAGATTTTAATTTTTTAATAAAAAAAAAGAATTTTCAAGAAAATAGTTGAATTTTCAATCCAGAAATATTTTTTAATCAATAGAAAATTTTTTCCAAAATGTTAAATTTGCAAGAAAATAGTTGAATTTTCATTAATAGTTGACTTTCAAATATGAAAGACTTTAGTAAATATAAAATTGTATTTAAAATTTAAAACTAACCAAAAATATAAATTTTAACCAAAAAGAGTAATTTTCTACTAAAAAAGATGAATTTTCATTAATAGATGAATCTTCAATTAGGGGAGACTTTTTAGTGAATAAAGAAATTTTATTTAAAATTTAAAATTAAGGCAAAAAGAGGAGTTTTCTAGAAATAGTTGAATATTTCAACCAAATGAATAAATTATCAACCAAAAATATACATTTTAACCAAAAAGAGTAATTTTCTACTAAAAAAGATGAATTTTCATTAATAGTTGAATTTTCAATTAGGAAAGACTTTTTAGTGAATAAAAAAAATTTATTTAAAATTTAAAATTGAGGCAAAAAGAGAAGCCTTCTAGAAATAGTTGAATATTCAATCTAAATAAATGAATTATCAACCAAAAAAATATATATCAACCAAAAAGAGTAATTTTCTACTAAAAAAGATGAATTCTCAACAAAATATATAAATTTTTAACCAGATAGTTGAATTCTCAACCAAGAAGATTAATTTTCTACCAAAAAGGACGAAACATTTGATTTTCAACAAAAAAGTTAATTTTGAACCAAACAGTTGAATTTTTAACAACAAAAAATTGTTTTTTTTTTCAGACGAATTTTCAATAATAGTTAAATTTTCATAAAATAAATAGACAAATTCAAAAAGACGAATTTTACAAAACAGTTGAGTTTCTTACTAAATAATTCAATTTATTACGAAAGTGTTAAATTTTTAAACCAAAAAGAAGAATTTACTACGAAACATTTGATTTTCAACAAAAAAGTTAATTTTGAACCAAACAGTTGAATTTTCAACAACAAAAAATTGTTTTTTTTAGGCGAATTCTCAATAATAGTTAAATTTTCATAAAATAAATAGACAACTTCAAAAAGACGAATTTTACAAAACAGTTGAGTTTCTTACTATTATTATTATTATTATTATACCATTAAGCCATTTCCCTTTCGGGGTAGGCGTGACTTGCTCGGTTGGAGAATAGTAGTGTGCATGTGGGTATATAGGTATAAGGTAGGTAGGAATATAGGTATGAGGTGGACAGGCATATAAGTGTTAGGTATATATATTTTAGATTGATCTGGAATTCTCGTGTTATTTATTTAAATGACACGTTTACTCCGCAACACTGCTCCGACCCAGGCTGCTGATCAATCTCTCTAGCGATCACCCCAAGTGAAGAGCCTCACAAAATTGTTATGTATGGTTCCCCACTTGGGCCCATTAGTATCCAAGGTCTTTGTTTCAGGCGTCATTCATTCTACTGTCACTCTGTTTACAAACTATTTGTCGCCACACTTTTCTGTCCTGGCATACTACTCTAGCTTCCTTCACGTCCATGCATTTTTTCATGCAAGCTCTTGTGTTCCTATGGCTTCTTATGTCTCTACGGATTAATGCCTCATTTACAGATTCTAACCATTCTTTCGGCGGTCTACCTCTGGGCATTCTGCCATTTACTTTACCTTTGTACACTTGTTTGGTCAGTCGCTCATCTTTCATTCTTTCAAGATGTCCGAACCATCTTAACTGATTTCTTTCCCATGTGTCAACTATTGTCTCTTTTGCACCACATTCTTTGAGGATTGTCTCGTTTCGGACTTTGTCCATTAGTGTTTTCCCGCATATTATGCGCAGAGGTTTCATGCCGATCGCGTTAATTTTACTCCTGTCCTTTTCTTGACATGTCCATGTCTCGCTACCGTATAGTACAGTCGGTACGAATATAGAATTGTGTATGGCCATTTTAGCTTTTTTTGATATGTTTTTATTTGTTAGGATGGACCCTGCTCTACCGATAACCTGTTTACCCTTATTTATGCGCCTATCTAACTCCCCATCTATTTTTCCGTCGCTAGTGAATAGACTACCTAGATATACGTACTTGTCAACTTGTTCTAATCTCTCATCATTTAGGACAATGTTGCACATTGTTTTCTCACTCTTTCCCTCAAACACCATGATTTTTGTTTTATTTACGTTAATTTTGAGTCCCATGTCCTTCATGCTTGTATGAAGTTTATTCAACATTCTTTGCAAGTCCTCGACTGATTCTGCCATAACAATCTTGTCATCTGCGAAAGCTAACCCACGTACCTTAACTGTTTGGAGATCTACACCTTCTTCGTCGAAGAGTGCAGTTCTTAGACACTTATCCATGAATATGATAAATAGCCACGAGGACATAACGCATCCTTGTTTCACGCCTTGTGTAATATCGAACCAGTCACTCAGTTTCCCGTTTACCCTTACGCTCGCTTTACTACCTGTATATATTGTTTTTATTGCTTGCAGGAGCCCTCCATTTACTCCGTATTCTTTAAGAACTTCCCAAAGTTTACTTCTATTTACCGTGTCAAATGCTTTTTCTAGGTCAATAAATGCACAGAAAACTTTCTTTCCTACTCTCAAGCTTTTTTCTGTGATCTGTCTTAGGCTAAATATCTGATCTGTACATGATCTTCCTGGCATAAATCCACTTTGGACTTCCCATATTTTTTCTTCTGTGATTTCCATTACCCTACGAATAAGTATTTTTGAGTATATTTTACTTACGGTACTTAGTAGGCTGATACCTCTGTAATTACTGCAGTTGTTTTTATCTCCCTTTCTTTTGTATATTGGTACGATAATCGCTTTTTTCCAATCGTCTGGGACTTTCCCCGTCTCGATACATAAATTTATCAATTCGCACAACCTGTGAGGTATGTACTCGCCACCGTATTTGAGCATTTCAGCACTAATACTGTCTATGCCAGCAGCCTTACCATTTTTCAAGTTCTTAATTATGTCTCGGACCTCAGTGACACAGACTTTTTCAATTGGGTTTTCTAATGCATTATGTTCTATGTCGCAGTTTTGTTGTCCTATATCTTCACCTCCTAATAGTTCTTTAAAAGAGTCTTTTAAAGCGTCTACTATCCCGTCTATATCAGATAGCATTTCACCTTTGCTGTTTCTCATGCTCGCAATCTCTGTACTTTTACTTTCCTTCATCTGTTTATATAGTAGTTTCATTATTCCTCCAAAGCCGTTTTGTATTTTGTTCTCTTCTTCTGTTCTGATTTTTTCTTTACTCTCCTTGACTAGTCGTTTCATTTTCCTCTTTTTGTCTTTGTAATCATTTTTGAGTCTATTTCTCTCCTCATCGCTAAGACCTGTCATGTTTAATGTTCTCGTGTGCGCTTTTTTCTTTTCTCGCTGGGCTGCTTGAATTTCATCATTCCACCATGCATCACCAGACTTTCTTCCTACCACTGCCGTACCACACACTTCAATTGCAGTTTTAACAATGGTATCCCGTAATAAAGCCCACGCGCCCTCTATATCTTTATTGCTCGTAAGCTCTTCCCAAGTTGCCCTACCAATGCGTTCGCTTAACTTATTTTGAAACTCTATTCGCACTTCCGGTTTCTGTAAATTTTCAATCTTTATTCGAGTTTGTTTCGTTTTTTCTGTTCTCTTTCTTTTCCATCCCCGGCCTAAGTTTATTTTAGAGATTAAAAGATAATGATCAGTATTGCATTCGGATCCCCTCATGACTCTTGTATCTATAACTAGTTCTCTTAGTCTTTCATCTGCAATAACGAAGTCAATTATACTGCGGTTATTTCCTTTACACCAAGTGTACGTGTGGATCATTTTATGTCGAAACCAAGTATTGGTAATAAATAGGCCCTTTTCTAAGCATAAGCTAACTAATTTTTCCCCGTTATAATTTTTTCTTGGATCCCCAAATTTACCTAGTACCCTTTCTGTATCTGTATCCTGACGTTGAACGCCGACCCATCCGTTCATATCTCCTAGCAGAATTATTCTTTCACCTTGATCGCAAGTACTTATTGTGTCATTTAGAGTGTCCCAGAAAGCGTCTTTGACTTCTCGCGGCTCACTGTCAACTGGGGCGTAGCACGCTATGATAAATAACCTTCTGATTCCTACCTTCATTCTAGCCCACAACAATCTGGGAGATACAAAATCATGATCTTTGAGATGCTGTCTTGCTTTTTCATTCATAATTAAACCGACCCCTTGACTATGATTTGATTCACTACCTACTCCTGACCATATTTCAAAACCGCCTTTCAACACCCCATTTTCTATGTTTCTACATTCGCAACCCTTTTTCTTCGTCTCAGGTACACATAAAATATCTAGTTTCCTTGCATGCATAGTTTCTCGTAGTTCTCTTATTTTAAGGTCATTCACTCCTCTAGCATTCCAGACACCCAGTCTCCATTCATCGCCTGAAATTCGACCTTTACGTTTACCGTGTGTATGCATTTTGTCGATCCAAGTTTCAGTCCATTCCGAGGCTACTTTATTGTTTGTATTATTCATGTTTAGATTGTACACCCAACTATCACCTTTATGCGCGAAATTTGTTTTGCGAGCCGAAATCATGTCCAAGTTAAGTGATTATTCGTCGTACGGTGGATAGTCTATCTGTAACGTCAGTCCCACCAATACTTCTGTTACTGTGTGGGGGGGGGGGGAGGATAGAGAAAGGAAACCGAGAGTCTCAATTGGTTTCTGATTTATGCTGAGAAGGTTACCAGCCTTCAGCAGCGTTGTATTTGATAGGAGTTAATATGTACCCAAAGCCGAATCCTGGCCTACCTCTAAAACTTATGAGATATAAAGAGTGTGGGGGGGCGCCGGCCGCCGCATCACAAAGAATAGTTCAATTTCAAAAATTTATAATCTTAGAATTTATTTATTTTCAAAAAGTAAGAGTTATCAACTTATCCTGCTGTTTAACTGGGATTCGGCCTTTTGTCTTCAAAGAATTTCTTCATTTTTTGAGTGGTGATTTGGCAAAAGAGTTGGATTAAATAACGTATTTTCGATAAAGAAATGGCTGAAAAATAATCGTGCAGAAATAGACCGGTTAACTGGGCTTTAGGATTTTATTTTGAAAGAGAGAAAATCGACCGACCGCGACGACGCCATAATTTAGACTGAAAAAGCAGGAAATATCCTTTTTTTTGTTCACTGTGTCAAGTGTCCATGTGTTCACGTTGGAAAAATACGAAAAGAGGAATCTAGACTCCTTAAATTTCCTCGAATTTCCTTCAACCACTGTATTAATTTGAAAATTCGTTAAAATCATTTAAAATATCACTAAGAACTCGAAAATTCTCTCAAATTAGGAAAGATCTCAAATATACCTCAAAGTTTTTGAAATACCGTGAAATTTGCTCATAAAAGATGATAAAAAGTCGCGAAAATCTCATGGAATCCTATATTTCTTGAAATCTGAGATCCAAAACGTCCCAAAGTTCCCGGAAAATATTTTCAAATTCTCTCAGATCATTGGATTGAAAATGAAAAGTCGTTTATAATGTTTTAAAACAAAGAGAACTTTCATCCAAAATAAATGGATATTGTGTTTTAACGTAATTTAATTTATGACATATAAAGAGTGTACCCCCCCCCTCCCCCGCAACACAAAGAAAGTTGAATTTATTACCCATTTGTTGAATTTTTAAACCGAAAAGAAGAATTTACTATGAAACATTTGATTTTCAACAGAAAAGTTAATTTTTAAACATACTTGAATTTTTAACCAAAAAAGGTGAATTTTCAACCAAATAATTTAATTATCAACCAAAAATGTAAATTTTAACCAAAAACATTGATTTCTTTCTTAATTAAGAAGATTAATTTTTCATTAAAAATGCCGAATTTTCAATCAAATAGTTGAATTAAAAAAAAAAAGATTTCTCATCCAAAGCAGATTCATTTTCAACCAAGCAATTGCATTTTTGATACAAAAATGAAATTTCCAGGAAATCAAATCAATTTTCGAATCAAACAGACGAATTTTCAACAAGAATTGAATTTTACAGCCAAAAAGAGTAGTTTTCTATAAAACTATTAAATATTTTAATTAAATAATTGAATTATCAACAAAAAAGATAAATTTGATACCAAAAATAAATAAGATTAATTTTCTACCAAAAAGGAAGAATTTTCAAACAATTTGTTGAATTTTTAACTAAACAGTTGAATTTCTCAAGCCAAAATGAAGAATTTTTTAGAAAACATTTTCTTTTTGACAAAAAAGTTGATTTTCAACCAAAAAGTTGCATTTTTAACTAAACAGATGAATTTTCAACCAAAAAAATTTTCAAGAAGAGTTGAATTTTGAATTATGAAAGACCTTTTTAGTGACAAAATAAAATAAAATTAATAAAAAAAAATTTATAACATAAATTTTCAACCAGATAGTTGAATTCTTAACTAGGAATATTAATTTTCTACCAAAAATAATTGAACTTTTCAACTAAAAAAAATAAATTTTCAACCAAAAATGGAATAGTTAACTTTTTATAAAAAAAAATAAATTTTGAAGAATTTTCTACTAAGCAGTTAAGTTTCTTACGAAACAGTTAAATTTTCTACCAAATTGGTTAATTTTTAAACCAAAAAGAAGATTTTTCTACGAAAAATTCAATTTTAATCAAAAAAGTTAATTTTCAACCAAGCAGTTAAATTTTCAAATTAGAGAAGATTTTTGAGCGAATAAAAAAAATAATTCAAAATTTACAAGGCAAAAGAAAAATGCTTTTTACAAATAGTTAAATTCACAACCAAATAATTGAATTATCAACGAAAAATATGAATTTTAATCAAAAAGATGAATTTTCTACTAAAAAAGACGAATTTTCAACAAAATACATTTTTTAACCAAATAGTTGAATTCTCAACCAAAAAAATAATTTTCTACCAAAGAGTACGAAATTTTAACCAAATTGTTGAATTTTCTACCTAATAGTTGCATTTTTCAACTAAAAAAAATCAATTTTCTAGCTAAAATTGAATAGTTGAATTTTCATTTACAAAATAAATTTTGAATTGCAAAACAACGACTTTAAAAAAAAAACAGATGAGTTTCTTACTAAATAGTTGAATTTTCTACCAGCATGTTAAATTTTTAAACAAAAAAAAGTATTTTCTACGAAAAATTGGATTTTCAACAAAAATTTTGATTTTCAACCAAACAGTTGATTTTTCAACTAAATAGATGAATTTGCAACCAAAAAGATTATTTTTTTCTAAAAAAGACGAATTTTCAACAGAAGTTAAATTGTCGGTTAGAAAAGATTTTTTAGTCAATAAAAAAAACTTCATCCAAAATTCTAAGGTTTAAATTTCATCCAAAATGTTGAATTTTCATACGTCATTTTTACTGACAACATTTTTTTCGGCAAGATATTCTAACGAAGAGAAGATTTTCATTTTTGATCAGAAACAGTTTCATTGAACGAAAAATACGAATTTTCAAAAAAAAAATAGTTGATTTTTCAATCCAGAAAGATTTTTTAATCAATACAACATTTTTTTCCAAAGTGTTAAATTATCAAGCTAAAAAGAGCGTTCTGCAAAAAATTTCAATTTTAACCAAATAATTGAATTATCAACCAAAAAGATAAATTTTCAACAACAAAAAAAAAAAGAATTTTCTACGAAAAAAGACGAATTCTCAACAAAATACATTAATTCTTAACCAAATAGTTGAATCCTAAAAAAAATAATAATTTTAAACCAGTTCTATTTTTAACAAACAAAAAAACAATGAATATTTTCGAAAAGACGTACTGTACCAAACAGTTGAATTTTTAACAACCAAAAATTGTTTTTTTCAGGCGCATTCTCAATAATAGTTAAATTTTCATAAAATAAATAGACAAATTCAAAAAGACGAATTTTACAAAAAAGTTGAGTTTCTTACTAAATAATTGAATTTATTACGAAAGTGTTAAA